>PVLA01006226.1:0-128256 GCA_004027455.1 Hydrochoerus hydrochaeris | reverse complement strand
GTGATTCTGATGGGCTTACCTTTATAGGTAATCTGTTTCTTTTCTCTGATGGCTTTTAATATTCTGTTTTTATATTGAATTTCTGGTATCTTGATTATTATATGTCTGGGTGTAGCTCTGTTTTGGTTGTAGGTGGCTGGAGTTCTGTATGCCTCACACAACTGAATGTCATTTTCTTTTCCCATGCTTAGGAAGTTTTCCTTAATTATTTCTGTGAATAGCCTTTGTAATTCACCTGTATGCATTCCTGCTTCTTTGTTCACATTTCTTATTCTTAAATTGTAGATTCTCTTGTCATCTTCTAGCCTTTGTATTGTTGCTGCCTGTTTCCTTGTTGTTTTTAAGAGATCTTTCCTTTCATGATCACACATTACAAACTTGTCTTCAAGTTTTGATAGTCTATCCTTAGTTTCTTTTAAGGCGTTTTGCCAGCTTTCAATGGAGTTTTTAATTTCCTGGTAGTCTCTTTTAATCTGCTTCATGTATTCTGTATTTTCTTTATATACTTTATCGAATATTTCTCTCCTTTTTTTGTGTTCCTCCCTTCTTTCGTCTGTATCATCCTGAGAGATGCTTCCTGAGAGCATTTCTTTTATTACTCTACTCATATCCTGCTTTACCTGATTTAATATTTCAGTTTTGAGCTCGTCTACAAGGTCCCGAAGATATCTCCTAATGTCCATTGAAGCCATGTCTGATGTTGTGTGTTTGCCGCCTTCAGTCTCCCTTGTTTTTCCTTCTCCTGGATCAGTGCTTTCAGGGTTCTGGGCTGGGGCCTCCTCCTGCCTCTCTCCTGTCATGGCCCTGGCTTCCTCCTGGGTTACAGTGTATGTCCCAGCCCCTGTTGGCCATGTTTCTTCCAAAGCATGTTGGCAAGGAAACTCTGCCCTCTCCTGCCTGCTCTTGTCAGTGAGGTGTAAGCAGGCTGTGTATGCTTTCCCCTTCCCACCGAGCCAGCCAAACTTCAGGGGCAATCATCCAGTTAGTGTGTGCTAGGTGCAGGGAATTGATTTAGGATGGCTCATTGGGTCCCGACCAGGGGTGCTGCCCAGTCCAAGCAAATTGCACGAATCCTCTCTGGAGAGGGAGCAACCAACCAAAGTCACTGTCACTCCCAGTTCAGACTCCTCCTGCCTGTTTCCAACATGTCACCCACCTGCTCGTGCCCTTTGAGTGGTGGGGGGTATCTCACTCCCAGCCCTGACCATGGATCAATGAAGGTCCCTCCACCAGCTCTGCTCTCCGCTCTCCGTTGGGCTCACCAACCCCCAACTTCAGTGCTGCTGTGCTTCCTGTGAGTGGTGATGGGAACGAGTTTGGGCAGCTCTGCCTGCTGGCGCGGATTCAAACTCGTGCAAACTTGGTGGGTCATTGTGAAAATGCTGTGTCCTGTAGTTTTTAGCTGTTTCAGTTGTAGTCCCAAAGTATTTGATGAGCATTTCTAAGTTTTAATTTCTTCCTGTGTCAAGAGGATCCATCTCCCTCTGTCTGGGTCTCTCCAGGGTGTTTTATTCTGGCATATGAATTGTTTCTCCCAGGAGGCTTTGTATTCTGTTGCTCACTGATCGGCCATCTTATCTTCTCTATATCATGGGGTTTGTGGGCCATACCATCACTGCCACAACTATTGAACTCTGCTGTTGTAGCACTAAAGCAATCATGGTCCATGCACAAATAAATGAATGGTGTGGTTATATGCCAATAAAACTTTATTTACAAAAACAGATGGTGGACTGGGTTGCTGTTGGGCTACAGAGCGAGATCTAAATACTGGCCCTAGCTCTAGCTCTTTTAGATTGTGCTGAGCCAGTCAGTTGTTCCCTCTAAGTCTCAGATATCTCATTGTTAAAGTGGCCCATAAGGTAGACAGAAGTCTTGCACATATTAAGTGTCTGACCCTAGTGCTCATGCCCTTCCCACTGCTGAAAAACAAGGGAGTGAAACTGAACAAACAGGGCTGTCTGCTTTCCTGCTGGACCCCGCCATCATTACAGTTCAGTGATGCACAGTTCATTTGAAAGTCAAGCAGCTCTGAATTTTCAAGGAAGGTCCTGTTGCTTTTGGTTTCTGCCAGTGGCATCTCATGCCAAGATGCCTTCCTTGGCTCAGCAGATTCCACCTTCATCGCAAAGGTGCAGACCCAGTTGGAAAACCCCAAGTACACACATTGAGACTATTCTTATTCATGCCCCTTGTTAGAGTCCTTTATGTTGTAGTTTATTGCGGGGCCAGCCTTTTAAGACTTTGTGCCCGCAAGTCAAGGACACAGCATATCGAATGTAGTAATTAGGCTGGCATTTTAACTCATGTAATTTCCAGACAGCATTCTGGGGACAATTCAGACTTTTGTCTGGTGATAATTAAGACTCACTTAACTGGGGCAAGAGAAAATGATTGTTCTTGATAAGAAAGGTATAAGCAGAATCTTGATTTGTGATCGTGTTTAGTTTCTGTTATGGATGTCAGCTGGAGACTAAATTTAAATCAGGTAATGTATAGCTTATATTTACTTATTGCAGTTTTTAATGATTATTTATACAATGCTTTATTATTTATGGCAGGTCTGAGTGTTTTTTATGCTTCCTGTCACTGAATTCTTCCAACTCCCTGAGGCTTATTTCAAAATGTATACATAGACCAACATTCTTGGCTGTAGAATCTTTATGTTCTTCCCTGAACTTTTGAGTCACAAATGTCACTGTAACAAGATCTTCAGGTGACTTTCATGTGCAGGAGAGAGCCTAATGTAGATATTTCATGGTGACTATTAGAGGGGAGGAGACTTAGGCCAAGAAAGGTAAGAGCCAGGACTTCCCCCAACCCATATCTTCACCACACAGTTTGCTATGTACCTCACTATTCTTGCCTTTGAATTACTGATTTCACTGTTTCGCTTCTCTATGATTTTCCTCAGCTATGCTACTTCCTTCTCTTAGGTGTCACTTTCTTTTGGTTACTTCCAGTGTGGAATCTAAAAGGGAACTATATTTCCAGTAGAAGTTCAAATGCTTGCTGCTTGTTGAGTGACTCTGAGATATATTTGATATGCAAAACGGAGAGTTCACTCTTAAAAACTGGATGCTGGTGGAGGTTGTCAGTATTCATTAATAGAATTTCCTAGGCACCTCTGCCCTTGGGGTCTTTAGAACATAGAATAGTAACATCTTTCAGAATCTTAGAAACTTAGAAAGATTGGGTGGGGAAACATGGGACCCAGTGACTTTTAGTTTGGAATCTCTCCAGTCGTTTTCCGTGGAATGATGACTGTAGCAGTCACAACAGGTGAAGCACAATGGTTTCCCAGGATTATTTTCCATCTTGCTATAAAGTAAGCAAATATCCATGGATGCCATTATTCAGAGTGGTATCAGGTCCCAGGGCTCTTTACATTTAAAATGAATGAAATGAAGTAGAATTTAGAATTCAGTCTGTCAGTTGCACCAACCACATACGAAGTGGCACCATATTGGACAGCAGGCACAGCCTATTCTCTGTCCCCACAGTATTTGCAGTTCACTCAAAGGCCTCTCTCTAGGCTCAAGCTCTTTTTCTAGTGTCCATTTTACTCAGATGTGGCTCTTCTCATCATCAGATTAGAGCAGAACCTGTTTTGGGAGAAACCAAGAGCAATACATGGACAACTGGTCTCATTTGTCTCTCACTGTCTCTAGATCACATCTCAATTTTGCCTTATTCTTGGGATGACAAGGACACAAATGTTGCCATCTCTCATCTGTATTTTATCCATTTTTCTCACAAGGTGCTACCAATATGTATCTTTTAAAATGTTACTTTGCCAGCTAACCTCTTCTATGTCTGCCTATTCACTTTCATGCCGACTCCCTTCTAATGCAACTACATCTCCAACACTGTATGAGTTGTCAGTGTTCAGAGCCACAACATGTGAGCATCTGGAATGATAGCATCTTAGAACTTCGGTATAGAATACCTTAGACTCTTAAAGCCAGGGCACCTTAGGAATGAGAGAACTGTGAATCATTAGGTATACAATATAGTAGACTCGTAAGCTGATCCCTATGCATTTAATGTTCTTATAGGTCAAATATGGTTGGACACAGTAGATTTTATGTGGCTCAATAGAAGTATGCAATATTGAAATCTCTATATTTTTAGGTTAATAAGTTTCTAATACTACAGAATTTTAGAACTCCAGAATTTTAGAACAGGGCCAGTTAATTTTTTCTGCATGTCAGATAATGAATATTTCCCTTTTGGCAGATCATAGAATCACTTACTCAACCTCAGAAGTCTGCCACAGAACATGAAAACAGGGAGAATGCATAAATGGAAAGTTAGGTTCTAATAAAACTTCATTTACAAAAACAGGTGATAGGCCAAATTTGATTCAAGGGCTATTGTTTGATGTCCTGTTTTGGATCATAAAATTGAAGGGGTCCCATCAGGTCCTAGGATTTAAACAGGATATGCACTGATTTACCCCCAGTAGTTCCAGAGAAGTCAGTTTAAGTTTTGTTTGGTTCAGGCCACTATCCCTTCCAGGATAACTGGGGTTCGGAGAGGTAATGAGAAAAAAGAACCTTGAGAGGCTGTGTCTGAAGTGGTCCCTGGCACTGAGACAAAGTCACAGAACTGTATCCCACAGCTGAAGAAAAAATACCAGAGGCCCTCAAAGTCAAAGCCAGGCTTCCAGAGTGCTGCTCAGTGCCATCATCCAAAGCCTTCGGTCAGATGTGGGAGATGCTCCTGAGTGCCTGGGAGGGCAGAATTGATGGAGCTGCAAGAGCTGCTGGGCTCCAGCTGCGAAGTGAATTTGATGAGGCTGTGCTTGCGAGAGGCACGCGCAGCCAGGCCATAACCTGGAGATGTGCCAGGAAGAGAGAGCACACCGCTTAGCAGTTGTTTTTCTTTCCTGCTGAGTCAATAAATGGATAAATGGACCATGAGTGGCCAAGTGGCTGTTATAATTTCAGACTCCATCAAAAGGAAGATCACAGAATTGTGTGGAGGTGGCTTCAGGCATCTTTATGTTCCCCCGCAGTAAGCCTAGCTGCCTAATGTCCCAGTCTGAGAGGCGTCTGAGAGGAGGGTGGGGAGCAGTCTAGGACCAACCCTGATTGCTTCTCTGCTGTGAGGCAGGCGCTATGCAGAATGCTTTCCATACACCATCTAATTAAATCTGCGTTTTCTACCTCATGATCAAGGTAATATTTTTATTTCTATTTCATACAATCCAGGAGAGAGACTTCAAGAAGTTGAGATACTTGCCCAAGGGCCATATAGCTAGGAAAGAGTGGCACCAGGCTACAAAGGCAGTTAGTGTCTGACTCTGAAGCCTCTGCTCTGAGCCTTGTTGCTGGATTCCTCCAGGGCCACCTGCACACCCATCACCTGGGGATGTGTGAAGATGGAGATTCTGAGGTGGCACATGTAGGGCAGGGTTTGAGAGTCTGCATTTCTAACCAGTAGCCCGGAGGCGCAGCTGGCCCAGGCCTCCTTATTTGGAGTTGCTGACATTGTATCATACTTTTTAGTTAGTCCAGACTCCCTGAGTCATGGAAAAAGGTGGTTTTTATCCTTAAGATGGATTCATGCAGTAAGAACTGGTTTGTCCAGGATTGGAATTTATATTTGACTCCAGAATGTCTGACTTTTCTAAAATGAAGTCTGGTGCCAGGCTCTCAACTGGGAGTGGTTGCTTTTTCTCCTTGATTGAACATGTGGCAATATCTGGAGACATCTTTGGTTGGTGCAGTTAGAGGGAGCAGGGGCTGCTGGTAGATTGAGGTTGGGGTGCTGCCAAACACTGTGAGGTGCCCTTGGCAGTCCTAATGCACATAATAAAAGACTGTCAGCTCCCCAGTGTCCATAATAACAAGATGGAGAAACCTTGCTTTCCAGTTTTGTGGTGTTTGTTCCAGAAAATAAGTCTTCCTAGTGCTCTTGAATTAGAGGGATTGGGACTGCAGCCTCCAGTCAGCCTCCTGAAATAGTCCCACTCAAAAATGGTCATGAAGGAAAGGGAGCCTAGCTCTCAACACAGTTCATTCTGCAGCATGTAGCTGGGGCTTCCCACAAGCCTGAGATAAGGCTGTAAGGTTTGTGACTCTACATCGTTCTCTAGCTCAGCAGTTGGAAATCTGTCAAGTCCAGAAATAATTGTCTTGTTCTCAATCATTGTCATGCCTGGTCTTATGCTGTTTATTGGAGTCTTTCACTGTCCATGTTACAAGCATCTCTCTCTGACAGTGGCCCCTGCCTCACCCCATTTCTCAATGAGATAGTATTGATTTTTGGTCCTGCGCTGGGGAAGCCAGGATCCAGCATTGATCACCAATGCCACTATCTCTGTCCCATACCCTCCCTGATCAATTATTGGGGGGAATGGATGTCACAATATAAGACAATCAATGAGGGCTGGTTTGCCTGAGTGACTTTTCCCCACATCCTGAGCTCCTAAGGGCTGTTTGACTTGTGAGAAATGCTGGCTGAGGCTTCCAGTGCTATAGAAAGAGGGAAGAAGTCATGTGATAAATACAGTCATGTGTCCTCTAACAACAGAGGTACATCCTGAGACACACATTGTCAGGTGACTTCTTTCTTGTGCAAACCTCACCCAAACCTACAGGATGTAAGTCAGTCACTCCCTGTGGCCTTTGATGGGACCAAAAGTCACAGCAAATAGGAAATGTAGGAGGCTGCTACTGGGGTAGCAAGACAGACTGTTTTATAGCCATTGTCATCATTTTTTGATAAGTAGAAGGAATACACTCTAAGATAATGACTAAGCGTGTAATGTAAAAATAAACCAGCAACACAGTTGTTTATTGTCATTAAGTTATTGTACACAGTACATAATTGTGTATACTATACATTTATATGATGGGCGGTAATTCTGTTTACACCAGCACCACCTCAAACACATGAGTTTCGTATTGTGCTGCCACATTATGTTGGCTATGACATTGCTCACTGAGGAGAGTTTTTCAGCCCTATTAGAATTTTACAGCCTTCCTATCTTATTGATGGTCCACTGTTGGCTGAAATATCCTTATGCACAGCACTGCTCTGACAATCTTGAGTGCATATAGCTCTTACAGTTTACAAAGCATCTAAAGATAACTTGAACCTTTGTCACTCTGTACTAAGGGTAGAGGAAGGCACGGTAGAATGGAGGGTATGGATTCTAGGATATGTTCACAAGGTCCAGGGAGTCAGACAAATGTGTGCTGACTTCAAGATCTTGAGCATTTTTCTCACCCCTAACTTGAATGCCTTTATTTCATATCTGTAGACTGGGTCTGCAGTCCCCAGTTGTGTATCTCCTAGGACTGATTTGGATAGTCCCTGACTTAAGGTGGTTCACTTTGGGATTTTTCAACTGTTGATGTAAAATCTCTATGCATTCAATAAGAAACACTTTGAATTTGGGTCTTCTCCCAGGGTAACCATATGCAGGATGATCTTTTCTCCACACACTGTGTAGTGGCAGTGAGCTGCAGCCTCCAGTCAGCCTCCTGAAATCAAGCTGGAAACAACGGAAACTCTATAGTGTGCGGTGCTGTGTTGCTAAGCTAGGATGTTCCATAGGTTGGGGGTAGTCAATACATTTTCAACTTAGGAGTTTTTTCAACTAACAGTGGGTTCATCGGGACATAACCGCACTGTAAGTCAAGGACCATCTGTGTGTAGATGCTAACAAGGTTAAGACATATTGGGGCCTGGGAGCTGACACTTGCCAATACTGGTTTTTATTTACATTTTGGGCATACTCTTATAACTTGTGACTCAAAAGTGAGGGAAGAGAATATGGCAGGAAGATATTTTAGTGGCGAGAGGACAGGAGGAATGCTGAGGGCCAGGCTGGGGCATTAAAAGAGTGTGGCGTGGGGCACAGAATGGAGTGCTCCAGATGCTTTTTTTTTCTCCCAGATGCTTAATGGAGGTTCAAGGAGTGGAGAGGAAGTGGGGTGTAGGGAGACAGCATCAGAACAGAGGAGACTCTCAAACTTACGTGTAATCACAAGCCAGTAGTTCTGAGGCAGGAAAGCTCGATTTGCTGGATTCTGGGCCAGCATTCAAAGCACTTTCTTCTGGGGACCTCTCAGCTAGTCCCCTAGCATAGACATGCAGTCTTTATTCTGCTAGGGTTTTTGCAGATGGCAAAACTGAGGGTTGTGGATGACAAGCTTTGCCTGAGATCACATTGTACGTGCTGGAGCTGGGTTGCAAATCCATGTGTGTGAACTGAAAGCTCACATGTGTAAGACCTGAAAATACTGCCCAAGTATGAATTTAGAGCTGGAAGAATTTATAGCTGAAATATTTATGTGGTGACTTCTGAGTTCATGATACTGCTCCAAGCATTTGGGATGTATAAGCAGAATCCTCCTTATAAGGAGTTCAATAAATAGGCAATTAGAAATTGAAAAATAATTACTTTATAAGCTGATAGAATATGTGCTTATCTCTGTAACTTGTGTTAACACTGGGGCACAGAGATGAAAGAGGCTACCCAAGGAGGCCAGAGGAGGTGACTGTGGAATGGATGGGTCTTGAAGAAGTCAGAGTTCATTTTGAAGATAAGGGATCCAGCAGGAGAGAACATTCCAAATGAAGAAATGGTAGATACAGAGGCACAAAGTTGTGAAGAATGTGGCATGCTTGGCAGCCGGGGCACACAGTGGGAATTAATTGCAGGGTAGGAGCCTTGGAGGGAGATTATGGTGGAGAGCTTTGTGTGCTAAAAAGCAGTGTTCTGAATGGGGAACCACTGATGGCCTTTAAGCTGTGGAGTGCCAGGATGAAAGAGATTGCTTTCTGAATGGTTTGTGTAGTATTTAGTGGAGAGCAGTCTGTATGGAAGAAGGACAGCAACCGCATTAAGTCTCCAACAACTTCAGGAGGTGATGAGGAAAACTCAATTTATGATGAGAGTAGAGAGCAGGGGAAGATTCAGGAGATTACTAGGGGAGTGTATTGATGAGAAAGAGTCCTGAGGCCAGACGAGGGTAAGTTATTCTCATGTTCACCTTCTTTTGATGAAAACCAAGTGGCCACTGGAGAAGTTTCAGAATACAGTTTTCCTATTTCTGCTATCACATGGGCCGGTGGGCTGACACATTTCCATTTAAAGTGAAGTAAGACATGTCAGAGATGACTTGATAATTACTGGCTGGAACAATGGCTCTCTGGTGTGGAAAGTGTCATGTCGGCATACGCGGCACAGATAATTTTTGCATTTGAGACTTAATTATATTGATATAATTATTCCTCTGTCAGGAAAATTGGGTGGTGTAGATATGTCATGTTCATGTTTCAACAGAAAAGTAAAATGCCTTTTTTCTTTAATGAGAAAGCGATTGGGTGGGTGACTGTGGGAAGTCAGCAGCTAGCCGGTTGGAGTTCACCTCAGGTCAGGATGTCTGAGGGATGCTGGGGCTTTTGTGAAGTCTCTGCCATGTGTCATCCTTGGGAAGGTTCGATTCCAGCTCCAGCCCTCCCTCTTTTCTGTCTACAGATGCTGCAGTGCAAGACACAGGCTGGAGGGAATTTTTATTGCTGGGAAAAGCAAGAGTTCTAAAGAGCTAAAAGGACTTGAAAGTGGAAGTGGGTTGGCTCGTTTAATTGGCAAAGCTGTGATTGCAAGACCCCAGGCAGAAGCCAGCTCCCCCTCTTCTCCCCGTCTCCATTCCTGTGTCTCTCAGACTGCCAGCCACATCCCTTCCCTGTTAGGGTCCCAGAGAGTCTCTGCCTTGCACTCCTCATCTACTAGGGAGATTTGAGACCTGAAAGTCTAGTACCAAGACCCCTTTTCATCACTGGAGCATTGGTTTTTGGCACCACAATAGTTTTAAGTAGGTGGGGCCTGTGTACAGGCAGAAACACCCGTCAACAGTGACTGAAAAGGGAGGTTGGTATGCTCTTCCATGCATTGCCCGTGTGTGGAAAGACCTGGCTTCTGGTTCTTTCTCCCTGTGGCAGGTGGCTTTCTGCTGTGAGCTTCAATTGGGCCTTTGGTCTGCACAACTGCAAGAGAGCCTTGTGCATGCCTATAGCCTTGCCCAGGGAAATTTCTGAGTCTTTGACTTTCTCCAGGCAAGATTTTTATCACCTAGGTTTTAAACAACTCAAGTTGCCTAATTGTTAACTTTCCAGAAAGCTAGAAAGGTCTTCAGGCAACAGCTGGGAGCATTTTGAAACAATCAGCTTGAAATAGAGGAAGAGGAAGGAATGATTGCCAGCAGGTACCTGGAGCCCCCAGCTCTTTCTGATGCTTCAAGATAATGAGGCTGACTTGGGGTGGTGGTATGGCTCTAGAGTTCCCTGCTTGTCTGCATAGCTAACTCCATTCTGCCTTTAATAGGAAATCATTTTACCTGGGTGTGTCATAGATATTTCTATACACATACGCAGAAATGAACACAAGATGGAAATACACCAACATATTTACACATATTCATTAAGAATAGTTATCTCAAAGTAGCAGGCTTAGGATGATTTTTATTGATTTTTCTTTGCTACTTTATTTCCTAAATTCCCTATAGTGAACCCTATTAAAACCAACAAAAAAAAAATGGTGTTTCAAAGAGAAAGAAAAACAATGTGTATTGGTTTGCTAGAGCTGCATAACAAAATGCCAAAAGCTGAATGACCTAGAATAGAAATGTAGGTCTCATGGCGTGGGGGTCAGCAGTCAAAACAATCAAGGGATTGGCAGGGCCTTGCTCCCCTTGAAAGCTCTAGGGAAGAGACCTTTCCATGTCTGCCTGCCTGCCAGCCTCTGATGGTTTGTTAGCAGTCGTTGGTGTTTCTTGGCTTGCAGCTGCCTCACTCTAATCCTCAGCCTCCATATGACTTATTCTGTGTTCTTCCATGTGGTCTTCCCTTTACCCATTTCTGTGTCTGTGTTTCCCTTTCTCAAGACACTAGTCGGATTGGATTACTGCCCATCCATATGACTTCATTTTAACTTGATTACAATTTTCCAGCCCAAGGTTGGCAGTGCCTCCCTGCTGGCCTCCACAAGCAGCTCATTTTAAGTTATTAGGGATGAGGATTTCTACTTATCTTTTCTGGGGACATGATTCACCCCAAAACAGATGCATTCCTAGAAATGGGAAGCAGTTCAGAATGAGCTGCAGAGTTCTCCCTTATGGATAGGGGAGTCCATTGAAATGGGACCTGACTGTAAAGAATGTTTAGATGTTCTTGTGGTAGCCAGTCTCCAAGAGGTTCCCAGGCATGTCCATCCAGCTTCTTGTGCTATATCTGAGTTAGTCTGTGGGACCTATAGCTTATGTTCCAGTAGTGGTGATGGTGTGTGCCTTCTGAGGAGAGATGTTTAGCTAAAGACTTTTGGCTTCTGCTCTCTCTTAGATCCCTGGCTCTGGGGAACACAGGGATGCTCAGGCAGCTCAGCAAGGATCTCTTGAGGCAGAGAATTGGGTCCTCTGCTTGTAGCAACTTTAGTGAGCTTCCTGGGAAAAGACTTTAGTATGACAGGTTCCCTGTTGCTGCTACAGCAAACAACCGCATGATACCTTAAAACAACACAAGTGTATTCTTTTGTATTTATAGAGGTCAGAAGTCCAAAATGAGTCTCAAGAGGTTAAAAATTAAAGTGCAAGCTTCTGGGGGCCCCAGAGACAATCTGTTCCTCAAGGACAAGCTGGCCCTTCAGCTCCCTCTGTAGGACTCCATGCCTTGCTTCCATTAATACACTGTTGTTTTCTCCCCCAGGAACCCCCTTGCCTTTGGTTACATCTAGGGCTTCTGCGTACAAAAATCCAGGATATTTTCTCTAAGATCCTTAATCACATCTGCAAGACCTGTCATGTGAGGTTACACATTTGCACGTTCTTGAGATAAGACAGGATTATCTCTGGAAAGCTTTTATTCAGTCTATCAGTGACCTTGAGTCAGAACCACACAGCTAAGCCAATTCTGAATTCCCAGCCCACAAAAGCCATGAGATGATAAATATTTGATGTTTGAAAATGCTAGATGTTGAAGTGATTTTTATGCAGTAATAGATAACTAATATAAAATGGGGCTTTGTAATGCTACACTTGATTGTATAGTATTGGAAGTCATAATTCTGGATGCCTTACAACTTTTTCCTCAAAAAATACATATAAAAAATAAGCAAGTCTTATGAGTAAACAGTGTGATTAATGTGCAAAAACTGAAAATATCATTGTATATCTTAAATAACAAAGCTGGACTTTCCTGTTATTTGCCTCTTCACTCTCAGATTCCTCCTTACCCTTTATCTGCCCTGCTGTGTTACTGTAAGAAACATTTGTCGGTTTGGTGGGTTCGGCCAGTGAGAGGTGCTGAAGGACATCTGAAGGACAGGGAGCAGGGATAGTTCTTCTTCCCTGGCATTGCTTTGGGCATTTCTGGAGGCAGCTCTACTCCTTTATTCTGGGTTCCATTGGAATCAAAGGCAAAACCATCTACTGGGAGGCATGGTTGAGATTCACCTTCTGTTGCTGAATTCACTTTTTGGCTTTTCTTTCCAGCCCAAGGTTGGCAGTGCCTTCTTGCTGTTTCTAATCTATCTTGGTGTCTCAACAGTTCCATAGCCTGGGTTACCAGTTCCTTAAATGCTTTGCTTTGCTTTGGTTGGTTTGCTAACCGAAGAAGTCTCCTCCTAGACATTGTGTAAAATTCTTTCAGCTTCAACAAACACTAACTGATGCTAGAATTTCCTTTTCAAAAAATGAGGCTGCCCTCTCTGTAGGCTTCATATTTTCTGGTCTTTACTTAGCAGGAAATGGGAGCATTTGCTGTGTGCCAAGTGTGTGCCCTTGAGTTGGAGATGTGAGGTGTATATAATTTTATTTTACTTCATTTGTTTCTTGTAACAACCTTTTGTCAGGATATAATACTGTTATTTCAATTGATAAGAATATGATAATGAGAATAAGAAAATAATTCCAAAATTTCATAGTTGCTCCAGCGGCTATCTGTTCTGAAGCCAGTGCTGTTGTGAACAGTGTACTGTGCTGGAAACAGTTCTCTATCTCTGCCCCTTTCCACCCACCAAGTTCAGGGTCTCTACATGTGATTCATTTCAGCTTCTCAGTTCCACAGAGCACTCATAAAATTTTAAGGAGAAGTCAAGTCCCCAGAGCAACCAGCTAATACAGATACCCTTTGACTTACAATGGGGCTACATCCCAATATACCCATCATAAGTTACAAATATCATAAACCAAGAATGCATTTCAAATACCCACCCTCCCTAACATCCTGGCTCAGCAATGCTGGGACAGCACACTGTAGAATGCTGGTTGTTTCCTGTTGTGACTTTTGGGCTGACTGGGAGCTTTGGCTTAGCATTATAAGAGAGAATTGTACTGCATGTTGCTAGTCTGGGAAAAGATCCAAATTCAAAGTATGATTTCTACTGAATGTATATTGGCTTTATACCATTGTAAAGTCAAAATATCATAAGGATATAGATATGGCCTATCATTAAACTGGAGGCCATCTGTGTAAGTTCTTTGAGAATTTAGAAAGTAATCCCAAGAGGATTGAGATCATTTAGGATGTGGCACAGTTCTAGAAAATCCTGGCAGATTAAGGCTCAGTGTGGTGATTCAGACAGTAAACTCTGGCTCCTGATTTCTTGGGTCTATGCAGTGACTGAATGGGCATGCCTGCTATGGGTGAACAAAGGGCAAGAAAGAATTGTGTGCTAGCTTCCCATTGCTGTGACCAAATGCTAGAGAAAAACAATATAAAGGAGGAAAGTTTTATTTAGCTTACAGTCATAGAGGTTTCAGTCCATGGTTAGCTGGCTCCACTGCTTTTAGGTCTTGCAAGGCAGAAACATTATGGCAGAAAAACACTTCCCACAATATTGTCACCAGATAGTAGAAAGGAATGAGGAGGGAAATAGGGACAAGATACAGTCCTTCAAGGGCACACCCCAGTGACATTCTAGGCTTACTTCCTATAGGCTTACTCCTCCCACAATAATGCCATCAGTTTATGAATCCATCAGTGGCTAAATTCATTGATGTGATTAGCACCCTTATGGTTTAATCATCATCCTGAAGCCCCACCTCTGAATACTGCTGCACTAGGGACTTCCTTGGTGCTGAGGCACTATACTCAACAATCACAACTGTAAGGAGAAGTTTATATTGGCCCACAGTTTGGAGAGATTTCCATGCATGGATGGTCAGTGTCAAGGCAGGGAGGCATAGCAGAGGAGAAACTGCTCATGGGTTGGCAGTGAGAAGCACAGAGAGATCAAAGGAGGAGGGAGGGCTGCATACCTTTGAAGGCCCCAAGTGACCCACCTTCTCTGGCATATCATTTAGCTGTAGACCCATCAGTGGACTAATCCACAGAATATCATCACATGCCCATGACCCAGTCACCTCCCAAAAGCCTCACCCATGATGAGTACATGAGGTTTGGGGGACATTTTAGATATAAATCATAAAAAGGACCAGGCCTTCAACACAAGAATCTTTGGGGAACTTTCCATATCCAACCCACAGCAGAGAAATGTGAAGGCTTCAGCTTGACTTCCTGCCACTGTGTAGCTGGGTTCTTCTGGGATCTGCTGTGGTTTGAATCTGCTATGATTTGTCTCTACTGCAACATAAATGGCTCAGCACAAATGGTGCTGAGTGGTGGTGGGACCTTTAGGAAATCATTAAGTGTTCATGAGGGTTTGATGCTTTTCTTGGAAGAGTCTCATATTCAAGGGACTGGGTTGGCTACCTCGAGGACAGGTTGTAGTAAGGGAAGCCAAGTACCTTCCCTTGTTGTCTTGCACATCTGCCTTTCTTCTGCACATGCTTGCTTCCCCTTCTATTTTACCATGTTCCTGCCATATGTAGAGCAGTACGTGGCCTGCACCAGAAGCCAAGTAGATACTGGTGCTGTGCTCTTGGACCTCTAGAAATACAAGCCAAAATAAACCTCTTTTCTGTATAAATTATCCAGTTTCAGGTGCTCTACAGTAGCAACCAAAAATGAACTAAAATGGGATCTTTGATGAATTTCTCTGAGCCTATTATCACATTATAAAAATAGCATAAAGTAATGAATTTGCAGGATGATTATGAAGAAAAGGTCTTATATAGTGCTGATCACATGCTCCCCAGCCCTTCTTTCTGCTGGAAGTTTGACTGTTTTCCATTCTAACACAGGAGAATCTGATACATACTTTTTGGGTTTTCTAAGGAACACACCAACTCTTTTCTTTCCCCAAATGGGACTGGGTACTACCTGCTGATTCTCATTTTGTTGCAAGGTAGCCTTGGAGCTCCTGTCAGCAGAAAACTTCACTGGACTTTAGTTTCCCTTTCAGCCACACTTCTCCCAGCCTGTGACCCTTGAAAGCAAAGCCAGTTCTTTATAACCTTTCTTTAAGGAGAGATTCCCTCACCTCCAGACACACATGTCCTTGGATGAAGCAGAAACATTAGAGGGAAACAGGGAAAGAGCTGTGGACTGGATTCAGGAGATCTAGGCTTAGCTCTAGATCATTTATTAGTTGTGTGTCTGTGGTGTAGGCTAATGATTTAGCCTCTCTGAGTCTCAGCCTGCTCCTCTGTCAAATGGGGATATTGAGGCTACCAAGACTACCTTCAGCCTTGAGCTGGATAAAGTCATTGTGCATTGTAGTGTACAAGGGGAACAAAGCTCTCTCTAATTTTAATTTTCTGGTAAAAAGTTAATTCACATTCTTTGCAGAAAATCTGGAGAAACATAAAAAGAAAAAACAAAAGTAGTTCATCACATAGGACAGAGATAATCACCACCACTACTACTTTGATGTAATATTCTTAAGTTATGTTCCATTTTGTAGTACTTGATGCTAAGGGCTCTTGTAAATTTTAAGTGATGTAAGATATTTAAGCCATGGAAGAGTATTTATCTATATGAGAAACATAAATGAATGTATTCATTTATTAATTCTATAGTATTGTGTATGTTCAGTGTTTATTAAGCATGAAGTAAGTTTTGGGAATGTTTTGATATCCTCTTGTTTGCATGAAATTCAAGTCCATTTGATCTTCAAGTTGAAGCAAGAAGGGTATGCTGATTACTGATCATACAGACCTTCTAAATATATACTTGAAATTGATTAAATCAGCTATGTGTCAGACACTGGGAAGTTTTGCATGTGTATCTAGAAGCACATAATATGAGGCCCCTGTCTGCCTTTATGAATCAGAAGAAAATAAGATGAATTTTCATTGAGTTGTGTGGGTGTTTTGAGATGTCTGATCGCTAAGGGCAACCGTGTGGTGCAGGTGAAATTCATTTTGGGAGCCTAAACAGGCAAGCACCAGAGGAAGAGAACTGATGCATGAGAGTCCTGCATTTGCAGGCAGGAGAAGGTCCTCTGAAGATTGAAATGCTCTAGGCAGAGAAAACAAACAGTGAACAATAGTTTTAAATATTAACTTCTAATTGAACATTATGCGAGGAGATGATCTTAATTGCAACCATTAATTATGGTATGAGCTGCTTCCCACATGGCTGACTCTGTTCATGTGCTTCTGGGGGAGCAGCCCGGAAGTGTAACAGGCCTCATGATTCTCTCAAAGGATGCTGGGGAGGCCAATACATACACATTTTATCTACTCACTATATGCTTCTGCTTTTATCTGTGTATGATACATATTATATATGCTTTGTCGAGTATGTAGTACCCCTGTCTTTCTTTACTACTAATAGTCATGCAGTAACACCATTCATTCCATTGCCAAATGGATATAGGTAGACTAGATCATTGCAGAAATGTCAGCTCATGGAAGTGAGTTTTGTATAGCCTGAGCCTAGGTTAGGGCTGGCACTTAGTAGGTACCGAATTGGATGAATGATTAGTAGATGAATAAATAATCTATACAATGGTACCTTGGTTCACAAACACTTTTGTTTGTGAACAATTTGACTGACAAACAGGAGTATTTGGCACAAGTTCGTTTTTGTTTGTAAACTCTGTATTGGGTGACAGACATGACCATGACTGTTTTTCTTGCATGAACACAAACATGGCCATCTATTCTAACATGAAACAAATTGTTTGTGAGTGGAGGTAGCGCTGTCCTAATATCTAGATATTTTGTGTGTCTGTTACAGTATATACATCACTACGTTATAGTTTTATACATAGCCTGTGCATATATTTCTTCATGAGCTTCTGCTATATATACACCTAACTTCCTAAATCACTTTATATCCTCATTTATCTTCACCCCCTAACCTTCTCCATGCCCAAGTCTCCACAGAGAGCTAACAGCAGAGAACAAACTCACACTTGGCCTCAAAACACAGCCCTGTTTGCAAAGAACTGCCCTGATCTGATCCCGAGCTTTATTGACTAGATGCAATCTGTGTTCCCTGCCCCTGAGGCGGGGTGGGGGGGGGTGTTAGAGGAAAGCCTGACTCCCAGGCCTGGGGAGGGTACCTCCCTAGGGCCCCTTTTAGTATGTCCCCTCCCTTGTCTTTCAGGAGTCTCTGGTGGGACCTTTGGCCCAAGGAGACAGCATAGAGCACTACATGGATTACCTTGTGACTTGGTCTCTGTAATCAGCAGGCTCCATTTTGGCTCTCAAATTGAAACAGGAAAAAGGTGCTGATTGCTGTTTACAGAGATGCTGAGCTCCCCAAGCCCACATCTTCGGAGTGTCCCCTGAGTCTGATGCCTGTCCCTGGCGAGCAATTGACGGGAAGGGGAGGGTGGGAAGAAGCGGCAGTTCTTCTTTCTTCATGGCTTCCTTGTTCTCAGCGATGCTCCCTCTGTCAGGCCAATGCCACCTCTGTGCTGCCCTTGTTTTCTGTTCCTGTGAAAAGGCTTTGGAGCCAGACCCTGTGTTCCCAACTGCTTATTTGCCGTGCGACTTTGGCAAATTTCCTCAGTGATGCGGGGGACAATACGGCCCTTTTGGAGATTCTCCATCTTTCTCTGAGAATTAAATGATAGCAGTGCCACTGTTGGTTGAGACTTTGGGCTCTGCTGGGCTCATTTACTCCTCACAGCAGTCCTTTAAAGGAGAGATGACTAATGCTCTCATTTTATCAGTGAGATAAAGAAGGATCAGAGAGGCAGAGTAACTTGCTCAGAGTCACACAGCTCCAGCGCCTTCGTTCATTGTCATGAGATTATGGCTTTGATTTATTTCAAAGAACTATTTCCTCAGCCTACCCTGCTTAGGTCCCAGCCCTGGGATAGAGCACTTGTCTCTGTTCCTCTCTTCCACTCACCAGGAGGCTCCCTAAGAGTTGAGACTTAAACCTGTGCTGCTTTTGTGTGACTCTGACATTACCCAAGCAAAACATAGAAGAGACATCTGTGTCCTTTTCCCGTGTCTCTGCACACATGCCTAAAGAGTTCTCACCTGGGAACTCTAAGACCTGGATGCTTGTCCCAGTTCTGTGACTGCCCAGCTTCACACCCTGCATGGGTCATTTTGCTATTCTGGTCCTCAGTATCCTCGCCTTTCAAATAGACGATCATTTAGCCGACGTTCCTGGCATTCACTGAACTGAGCACATGCTCCCTGTGGCCCAGATATGTCAGCTTCGGCTGTGTCTTCCAAAGACACAGTGGCCATGTTTCCTGGAGGAATGTGGCTGGCTCTAGTGACATCAGCATGCTGGACACTAGGAAGGAGCTGAGCTCCATAAACTTCTGGAATTCCATATTTCGCCATTTGTTTTCCTAGCGTACGTGTGAGCTAACACACTGGTGGTACAGGGTGCACACCTCCCTCACTTTCCCTGTGTGTCCTGTATTTCCTCTGCAGCCTGGACCCCCACCTCAGATCATCTCTTACCTTGTCAGTGCTGGGGTTTCACAGCTGGCTGCACTGCTAGCCCCTTCTCACACCTCCCTCCACGCCACCCTCCTCACCAGAGTGGCTCAGCCCTTGGGCTTGCTTAGCCTTTGCCTATTACCTTTCTCTCCCACCCTTCTAAACTAGAAGAGACTCAGAGTCACTTGAAAGGCATAGACTTACAATAATGAAAATAGACAAGCCAATCCACTGAGGACGACTGAACATGTTCTTGTAATGGGGAGCAGCTCTGGTCCTTGCTAACTACTTTGGGGAGTACACACATGGCTCCAAAAAGATCACCACACTGAGAACCAGGAAGATAAGTGTTCAGGAACCAGCTGTGGTTCCTACTTACCTGAGCAACCAGGCTGACCTCATTTTCCTCATCTAAAGAAAAATACAAAAGATCCCTCTCTGGGCCTGGGAACTGTCTGGTCACAGAGCTAGTGAATTCAGTGGAGACCTAGCAACTGCACCTAGATCTAATACTAAATTCTGTTTCCTTGGCCACTGTCTCTTCTTTAGCTATGTGTACATTTCTTTCAATAACATTCCAAAATATACATAATGAGAACACATTTAAAAGAGAAGTCCCACCCATAACCTTATTCCACCCAATCCATAACTATTCTTAACTCCACAAGTGTTTATCCACATGTGTGTCATTGGTGTTATTGGAGATGATCTTTCTCTCTGCTGTGCTTCACATTATTGCACAGAAGCCATCCACATTTTCAGTCCTCATTTCCAATGTTAGTGTCTGCCTGACAGCATCAAAGGACATGCTGTGATTCCACTAGCCTTCTACAATAGCTGGGTGACCAGGCAGTTTTCAGCTATCCATGTCATCAGGAGCAACTTCCAGGCATCCTGAGGTACATGGCTTTGCTTTGTGTTTTGATTTTCCCCATAGGATTAATTTCCAAAAGGTAAGATTCTGTGTTTATTCCAGGGTCTCAGGCTCAGCACTGTGGGCACTAGGCCAGGTGATTCCTTGTAGTGGGCACTGTTTCATGCACTGTGGGATACTGGGCAGCATCCTTGGCCTCCTAACTTGTCTTTAGACATTGCCAGTGTTCCTAGGGATGAGACAGAATCACCCTTCCTCCAAGTTATGGCATTAAAGGGTGGAAGTATGAAAAATGGGTTGTAAGTAGAAATCAAAGGTTCTCCAGAGTGAGAACAAAATCTGATTAGAGTGGTACTAAGGATTACTGAGCATAGAACACAAGCACTGAGAAGAGAGTCAAAGGCACTGAACCCCACTCCAGCCCTGCTGTGCAATCTTCATTCCTCAAGGCTTTAGTTCTGGCCTGTGAAAAGGAGGCGGCAGTCATAACAAACCTGCCAGGCCTTTGAGGAGTGGGTGACATGAACCTCACCCCAGCACTGGCCACAGGGAGTACTCAGTGAGTGCTCTGCAGGTTGCACTGTTGGCTTTTCCATCTTGGCCCTAGAAGTCACCAGGGATCCCCTGACCCCAAAAGTGGCAGTTTCTGAGTGGTGGAGATGAAAGGAAACCATCCCTGTTCTGTGTCACCTCCTCAGCCCCCAGCCTCCTGCACACATACATCCTTAGGACTCAGCTTCCCAGGGCAGCTTGTGGGAATTTTGCTGGCTGGAAAATTCACTCATCTATCAGAGAAGGAGTGGGCACCATCCTCTGTGCACCTGGCACCAGGGTGATATGAGGTCAGAGCTTAGCTCTGGGCTTAGGCACACTGAGGGCAGTGCGCCTGCCTGGATGAGGGAGTTGGCCTGCAAGGACTGTGCCAAGGACTCTGCACATCCATTTTATTCTCTGTAGTCTGGGAAGCATCTGTCTGAGTCTCCCAGAAGCCCATCTGCAGTGAGAGCCAGGAGTGCTTGTTCCTTCATAGATGCTAGGTGAACCCCAGGCTCAGCCTGTAACATCTTCTGCCCTTGAAGTCATGAGTGGGAATGAGTCTTTGCTTAGGCTAATGTGGGCTTGTGGTCTGTGTCTCCAGGAGAAGTATGCGGAGGAGCTGGGTGCAGTGAGGCAGACACTGCAGACAGATCTGGAGACATCCATCCGGCGCATTGCTGACCTGCAGGCTGCCTTGGAAGAGGTGGTGTCCAGCGACAGTGATTCAGAGAGGTAACCTGCAGGCGACTAGGTGGGGCTGGATGCAGCAGAGAGGCTCTGCAGTGTGGGCTTCAGTGGGCTCAAAGGCATATCTAAAGGAAAACCCAAAGGCTTTCGGGAGTTGGAGATATAAGGAGACTCCTGTGGTGGATAGAGAGAATGTTACCCTGCTGGAGTTGATGTCTCCTTGTTACCACTGGAACCAGCTGGTTTTGCCCACCAAGGCTTGAGTGAAACACCATGGCTAGAAAGTGAAGCCCGGCATGTATAACTAGTAAAGCTATATGTCCAGTCTGGGTCCAATTGCCTCATTTGTGAAGTGGACAGAATAGTATTAGGATGAACCACATAAGATTACCAAGATGCGACCATTTTTGACCTGCAGACCAGATGTTTCATCTGACTCATTAACATTCATGCACAACATCACTGAGAACAGTGCTGGGGTCTGTAAGTGTAAGCTGCATTTATGCAGAATAATAAGTGCTGTTTTATGAAGGCAGGGGCTGATTCAGAGATGCCAGTTCAAGGAGCTGAGGAGAACACCCAAGCTCAATGCTAGAGCTTCTCTTGCCTATTTCAAAAGATAGGACACTTCCTGTCTTGTTTTCAGTTTCAAGTTTCTACAGGTCATGAAGGATAGAGGGCTGCTCAGTTAGAAGGAGCTTGAAAGGTCCCAGCTGGACCCCTCCAGAAAGCCAGGGCACCCTGTTCCCAGGAGCTGCCCTTTTAACCTCAGCTTGTTGTTTCTCCTGGAACCAATGCTTCTAGTCTTGCTGGAACCCTGCTTCAGACTGTATGGCACAGTTTGGGCAGGAGGGCAAGACATTTTCTTTGTGTAGCTTTGCAATAAGGAACTTGCAGGTGTAGTTTCCTCCCAAAACCTACAAAGCCCTACACTGTTTGGTCTTCCAAATTTGTGCAAGTTGGTCTCTGGGAAGGCTGGTTTGTCCTGAAATCAGAACAGTCAAATCTCCAACACTGGAATTCTTGCAGCTGTCTGAGGACCTTGAACTCTGAGAAGTCCATGCACACCAATTTAACATAATAAAATATATGGAGTTAGAGCCCCAGTCTGCTGAGTTTTCTTCAGATTTTTGCCATCCATACCCCTTTAAACAAGGCTTCTCTTTCCTTTCTGAGAGAGAAGGGAATGGCTGCTGTCTTACAGGTGCATGTATGTTAGACAGGCCAGGGAAGCAGAAAGGGGCATTATTAGGCTCTGACTTAGCCACTGGGAAGAATAAGACATTTGTGTTAGAGATGTGAGCATGTGTAGTTAAGAAAAAAAGACTATACATAACCAACCAGCATTCTACTACTGAGGGAAGGCGTTCTTCATGACTTGTTTTCTTTGAGTTTATTTATATTTTCTGTAATCAGTGCAGTGAATATATATAGATATTGAACCCAGGGCTTTGCCCATGCTAGGCAAGTGCTCAGCCACTAAGCTACATTTCCAGCCCCCTTTCCTTTTTCAAAATTTTATTTTGAGACAGAGTCTTGCTAAGCTGCCCAGGCTGACCCTGTGACCTTGTGACCTCCCTCCTTGAACTTGTGATCCTCCTGCCTCGGCCTTGCAAATAGCTGAGATCACAGGTGTGTTCCACCACACTTGACTCAGCTGTGTATTTTTTACACTTAATTTTAGAACATACATCAACTCTTCCCTTAATGCAGCCCAGGGCTGATCACAAGTACTTGGAGATTTGCAGCCTCCAATTCACTCATCAAGATGTTTGTGCTCAACAGCAGAAGGCAGATCCCACGGACTCTAAAACCCCATGCCCTTGCCTCTACATGAAGAGCTCTATCTGAAAAGTCTTCTTGAGGGCGTGCAAAAGTGGCTTCCATGCACATTCCAAGTTTCTCCACCATTAGCTGCTAATTTGCACAGCTGCCAAACTGTTGGCAAAATGGCAAATAGTGATGTATCAACTTTTAACTCCTGACTGGTTTTAGGATTCTCCTCTTCACCACTCCCTCCTTTGTTTTAATTAGCATCCCGACAGAACCACCATCTGTAACTGCAGACCCCTTTTGTGGACTTACATGTGTGACGCTTTGGCTGGCTTTTGTGTTACTAGTTGTGCCAGTGTACCTGCCTTCATGGGAAGGAGGGTGAATGGCTGTGGGTACTAGGATCTTGGGCCAATGAGCAGCCATTTTTGAATCATTCTCATTTGCATAGTAAAAGATTGTTTTCCTAAAAAATAATAGAAGTTAAAAGAAAAATAACTTGGGAAGAGGCAGAGGGTCTGTGCTTGAGGGTGTAACAGGCTGGCTAGGTGTTTTGACAAGAAACAGGGAACAGACTTCTCACATAGTGAATGGCAGACATCACATCAGTTTCTGCTTATAGGACTCTTCCTTGGCCTTACAGGAACCCTGGCCTCACCCTCATCCTAGTATGAGACCTCTTTATCTCTCTTCCAGTTAATAATGCTCATCTTCTGTTCTTTTCCATATTTTCTGAGCTCCAGGCCCTGGGAACCCAGGAATCAGCCTAAACTGTGACTTTCTGTCTGCCTTTTCATTATTAAGAGTTCTGGGACCTTAAACCTTCACTTCTACTGAGTTTCTGATGTCTTTTCCTTGACTGGGTGTTTGGTTCCCACACAGCTCCTGCCTCGTACTTATCAAGTTTGGAAGAGACCTCACCTGCCCTTCAGGGTTGTTGTGAGGTATGGAATGACTACTGAACACAAAGTTTAAAACGAAATGCATCTCGTGCCTGGAAATGCCCCAGGCAATTAGTAGAATTCCTGCTGTTGGAGGTGAGGGAAGAATTGGAGCTCCCACAGGCTTAGTATTTCAAAAGGCTTGATTTCCAATTAGGGAGTTCATAGTTAAATTCCTGTATGACTTAGAATAAGATATTCAATCTCTCTGACCTTCAGTCTCTTCATGTCTAAGGCAAATTAGTAATAAAAAATGAGAAAAAGTATGATTCTCTAGCATAGAACCTGTATATCTTAACAGCTTAACCCTCTCAGTTACTTTCATCATTTCATTTATTTGATAAATTCTTACTGAGCACTTATTCCAAACATGGCCAAACGCCATGCTGGCTACTTGTGTTATTCCAGTTATTCTTTGTTAGCACTTTTTCTCCATGTCTTAGTTAAAGAGAGGTTGAATGGCTTGCCTGAAATCAGGTGGAAGTTAATAGTGTTGGGACTGAGCCTGGGTTTATTGCATTGCTGAGGGGTGTAGAGGAGCTGAGGTATGGACTGCCCCATGTGTGTGTGTGTGTGTCCATGAATAAACTGAGCATATTGACAGATAAAACAAGAGAATACACTCAGTCGTGAAGGCAGAGAACATGGTGCCCTAATGACTAGCAGGACTGGTAGGCACGGCCTGTCAGGAGGAAGAGGAAAGGGTTGGCAGGAGATGTGCAGGAGGAGGAGAGGCAGCTCTGGGAAGATCTGGAAAGGGTAGATTGGACAGAGAGAGCCGTGTTCTAGAAAATGAGATGAGAGCAGTGCACCTAGGTGAGAGAAATGAAGGAAAAGTGGCTCTTTCTCCCCTTTGCACTTTCTCCATCCAACTCCCTCCTTTTCTTTTTCTCCCATAATTTTTTTTCCCTCTCAAAATGACCCGTGGAAACCCAAGACCCTCAGGTTTTTGAAGTCCCCCAGAAGCCGCAGAGGGGATTGGCTCCATCTTTTGTGGGGTCTAGAATAAAATAAAAATTTGGGCCTTCTTGTTCCAAAATACAAAATTTCAAGACAGTTATAGCTGAGCATTAATCCACATGTGGGCAGGTGTCTCACACCATGCAGCCAGCCCTGCCCCCAGCTTTGCTCTTGAGCAGCATTTCCTAATACCTTGAAGTTCTTGGCCCTAACTCCATGTCTTATAGCTCAGAGTTTTTGAGATAGAAACACAACATCAGTTTCCATACTATCACAGGAATGGAAGAACTGGGAAAAATTACCTACAAAGAAGTCTCAACATGCTTCAAAGAATTAATAATGTACAAAGCATGGTCTCTGAGCACAGTGTGATTACACTGGTTATCAACAATAAGAAGAAATGTATGCATTGTTAGGCTGTGGGTCTGCTGCCCAGAGCAGGATCTTTAGCTTCCACCCCAGGGCCAGCCTGGGTTCCTCTTCTTGTTTGCAGCTCCAGCAGGTTGCACTGTTCTTCTAATTGTCTCATCACCTGGAATAAGAGCTCTGGATTGGGGCCTGAGGGATTGGTCTGAGGTACTTATTCAAACTGATCTCTCAATTAGGGTTCAAACCCACCTGAAGGGAGAGAGAGAGAGAGGAGAGAAAGGAGAATGAGGAGATAGAGCTAGAGAATACACTGGGAGAGAGAGAGATGCTTCAACTGCAAATAAGATTTTTTGAGAGACTTTGTTTAAATTACAATTATGAAGTCACATTTCCCCATGTTGGAAATTAGATCTGAACATAATAAGCCTTCCAGGCTGGAAATGTTGCTACGTGCTCAGAAAGTCAGGCGGCTTGTGTGCAGCACTTCAGCGTTTGCTCTCCCACATCACAGCCTCACCACTGTAACAGACCATGGCATCTGTCTTCTTAGATTAATAGCAAAATGCTTTAAGTTGATTCTCATTATTCATGGAGGGAGGGCTGCATTGGCTGACAGACAAGCCCATCTATTCCTCGCCCTGAGCCTACAGCTAGCTGCTCTCTTACCTTGGTTTGGGGTTTAGGGGAGGTGTGGAGAGGTCAGTGAATGACTGTTGATTTCACGGTCAGCTAAAAGTACATCCATTCCAGCTGAGCCAGTCTGAGATGAATCCTCTGGAAATGTCTTTTGTTGGCCAGGGTGAGTGTGAGATGCACATTTTTCAACCATATCCTTTGATAACCTGGCAAAAGTAGGATATGGGATTAGCCGGGTCTCACTGCAGATGTGGCTGCTACTGTAACATCCTTCTGAGTTCATTTATCCACTAAAGAACCCAGGCTGTGGCCAGATTATAAAGTTTCCTGCTTCAAGGTAGGACAGTCTTTGGAACTGCCAGTATCCCTTTCCCTGCAATTGTTTTTTATCTTTTAGTTTGTACCACCTACCCCCATGAGCGATGAGCCTGCTCCAGAGCTGGAAGGACAGCTTGGGAGATTTCTCTATTAGTCTATATATTAGTCACTTTCCCATCACTGGGACAAAATACTCCACACCTGAGAGGAGGAGACATTATATTGGCCCACAGCTTTTGGAGGATTCAGTCCATGGTTGGTTGGCTCTGAAGCATGATGGGAAGCAGAGCATGGCAAAGGAAGGGCGCCAACCCTGTGGCAGCCAGGAATCAGAGAGAGAGAGGAGCAGTACTGGACAAGAATACATCTTTCCAGGTCACATCCCAAGGGACTCAATTGCAACCAGGCCTCACTTTCTAATAGCACTTTTAGCTACCCATCTCATTAGTGGACAGATCTATTGATGTATAACATCCTCATGATTCAGTCACCTTCCAAACACATGAAACATTTTAAATCTAAACCACAACAGTTTAAAGAGGTTGATACCTCACCAAGTTATAGCATGAGGCCCTGGTGCAGAAGAGCACCTGCTTAAATGCTTCTGCACACCTGTGCAAACTCCTAGCTCAAATACTCAGCTACTGCGATTCACTGGGAGTCAGAGCTCCAATATATAGTCCTACTTTGGTACTACAGAAAGTATGACAATTGTAATAAAAGTAGCCTTTCTGGAAGACTTTGTACTGGTTATTATGTCACCTGTTTCCCATTCACTGTCCCTACAACAATTCTAAAGTTCTTATTATTAAAATTCTCAGATAGTAGATGAGGAAACTGAGGTTTGCTGAAGTCAAGACTCTTTCCTCAACCTACACAGCATGTGATGGAGCCATGGTTTGATATTCAGGCTGACACTATCACCCGTGCTTCTGATAATCATACTCTTCGGTCAACTAAAGCATAACCCATTTCCTCCTTCCTCTGTCAAGGTCTCTGTGCTCTGCCTAGCAGCTGGCCTGTCATGATGGTGAACTTGTATCTGTCACTGAGATATGGGGCTGATGAATTGATGTATTATTTCTCAGGCAATATTTGCATATAGACTGCTGTTGTTTGGCGAAGACTCACCCTAAAGGAATACATCTGAAGACATTTAATCAATTACCTTTCTCATCATCCGTCTTCTGTTTATAAATTTCTAGCACAAATTCTTTTTTAAAAATCCATATACACCAAAGTGAGAAAGGAAGACCAACCACTGGTCAAGAAATGAGGGTTCCATTCCCAGCTGTGTCTGCAAATGGATTAGGACCATGGAAAGGTCTTCAGTTCTTCTGGGGCTTCTACTTGCCTCTTCAATAGATAATATCCACGGGCACCTTTTTTGTTCAAACTGGATGCAGTGTAAGGAACAAACTGCCTCATGAAGTGTGCATCTCAGACTTCTTGAATGGTGGAAGGGTCAATGGATTCTAAACTCCCTCTTTTAAATAGAACTCCCCTTTTATATACCAAAGAAAGTTCTAGTTTAGGACGAAGTGCAGCCATCACTTAGGAAGACATAGAGCTGAGCTTTCCCTCTAGTCTGTCTTCTTGACCCTGAGGAAATCCCCATGAGTTCTCCCAGAGCTCAATGCTTCAAGCACCACAGTGTACAGACTCAGGTACCTTCTGGAATCAACAATCTGTAATGTTTGTCAAGACAACATGGTGGTTATTTCTACCCCATCTGGTTTAGTGCTTCTCTGGAGCAGGCAGAACAAAACTCTCCCTGCATCTGTTGGAAAGTATTTCATTTTTTAAAAAAATTTATTTAAAGAGGAAAAAAGCAAAACAGAAAAAGAGGTAGAAACAATACAAAATTTCAGAAAAAAAAATAAAAAGAAATTACTAGTTAATAAATTACACATTGTCTTCTCGGACTTAGTTGTTCAAGTTACAAAGTTAAAGCATATAGAGTGGATATTCAAACAGTGAGGCTGCAAAGAAGTTCAATGATCCAATAACAACTTAGCAACATGCTTATCAATCCTACATACTTAAACATAAATGCAGTTATATCCTTTAGAGCACTTTCTGTTTCTCCTTTTACTTTTTTTAAATGTTCTTTTATTTAAAGAGAAACGAAAGCATGTAAAGGGTAGAGATAATACAGAATTTCAGAAAAAAGATAAACAATAAGAAATCACTAGTTGATAAATTACATATTGTCCTCTTAGAAATAGCTGTTCCAGTTACAAAATTAAAGCATACAAAGTAGATATTCAAACAGTGAGAGTGTAAATAGCTACGCATGCATGAATCTCTACATGTATTTCTATCCTTTCTGTATTAGAGGGAAAAACAAAACTTAGCAAGACAAAACAAAACAAATGCCTATAAAAACATGAAGCCAAAAAGTCTTATAAAACCACAGTATAAGGTTATCTACAAGGATTGCTGTGTTGTTTCTTATCATCTTCAATAGAATTGTCTATATCATCAGGCATAAATGAATATAGCAGTATAATTGAATATAGCAGTACATAACAATATTAGTAAAAAATAAAACATTGTAGACAGTATACAACTTCAAAGGCAGGTAATAATCAAACCAGAGTGGATATTCTAGTGAATCTTGTCATCTTAAGTGCAGTTGCCTATACTCTCAGACTTGATACTATCAATCATAACAGCTTTGAATAAAATCTATCAATACAAAACAGCGATCTAACAAACCAGTTTGATTACGATCAGTCATGGTAAAACAGTGTAGGTTTTACAAAGCTTTAGATAAACAATAGGAAATTAAGGATGATTACTGTACTATATCCTGGGATTAGTGTCTATGCCCTCAAATCTAGTACAGGTAGAATGACTGGAACAGAATATAATACATCTAAGCAGAGTAGTGTGAGTAATATGTGTTTTAAATCCTGGTGCACTATTAACAATATAGTGTATCAAGGCCATCTATGTTAGAGATTCTAGCCAGCCTTCTCTGCTTCATTCCTGCTATGCTATTTTCCTGTCTTCGTTTGTCTAGTTTTGTCCTTCATTCTACTGCCTGCCCCACTCCTTGAGGCCTTTCTGCCACTGTTCCTAAAATCCCGGGATTTTTTTTTCTCTCTCTAGAATGTCCTTCAGTATTCTCTTTAAGGTTGGATTGGTGGTCAAAAACTCCCCCAGTTCCTCTTTGTCATGGAAACATCTTGTTTCCCCATTAATTTCTAGTGACAGTTTTGCAGGATACATCAATCTGGGCTGGAGGTTATTTTCTTTCAGGGTTTTGAATACTTCACTCCAAGCTCTTCTTGATCTGATGGTCTGTGTCAAGAAGTCAGCCGTGATTCTGATGGGCTTACCTTTATAGGTAATCTGTTTCTTTTCTCTGATGGCTTTTAATATTCTGTTTTTATAATGAATTTCTGGTATCTTGATTATTATATGTCTGGGTGTAGCTCTGTTTTGGTTGTAGGTGGCTGGAGTTCTGTATGCCTCACACAACTGAATGTCATTTTCTTTTTCCATGCTTGGCAAGTTTTCCTTAATTATTTCTGTGAATAGCCTTTGTAATTCACCTGTATGCATTCCTGCTTCTTTGTTCACATTTCTTATTCTTAAGTTGTAGATTCTCTTGTCATCTTCTAGCCTTTGTATTGTTGCTTCCTGTTTCCTTGTTGTTTTTAAGAGATCTTTCCTTTCATGATCACACATTGCAAACTTGTCTTCAAGTTTTGATAGTCTATCCTTAGTTTCTTTTAAGGCGTTTTGCCAGCTTTCAATGGAGTTTTTAATTTCCTGGTAGTCTCTTTGAATCTGCTTCATGTATTCTATATTCTCTTTATATTATTTATCGAATGTTTCTCTCCTTTTTTGTGTTCCTCCCTTCTGTCTGTATCATCCTGAGAGATGCTTCCTGAGAGCATTTCTTTTATTACTCTACTCATACCCTGCTTTACCTGATTTAATATTTCAGTTTTGAATTCGTCTACACGGTCCCAAAGATATCTCTTAATGTTCATTGAAGCCATGTCTGATGTTGCATGTTTGCTGCCCTCAGTCTCCCTAGTTTTTCCCTCTCCTGGATCAGGGCTCTCAGGGTTCTGGGCTGGGGTCCTCCTCCTGCCTCTCTCTCTTGTCATGGTCCTGGCTTTCTCTACACAGGTTACAGTGCAGGTTCCAGCCCCCTTCCCTGTTGGCCATGTTTCCTCTGAAGCACGCTGGCAAGGGACCTCCGCCCTCTCCTGCCTGCTCTTGTCACTGAGGTGTAAGCAGCAGCTGCGTATGCCTGTTCCTCCCCACTGGGCCAGCCAAACTTTAGGGGCCTTCATCTGATTAGTGCATGCTAGGTGCAAGGAATCGATTTGGGATGGCTCATTGGGTCCTGGCCAAGGGCACGGCCCAGTCCAAGCAAATCCCACAAATCTGTTCTGGGGAGGGAGCAACCAACTGAAGTCACTGTCGCTCCCAGTTCAGGCTCCTCCTGCCCGATTCCAACATGTTGCCCATTTGGTCACGCCCTTCCGGTGGGGTGCGGTCTCATTCCCAGCACTGACTGTGGATTGATAAAGGTCCCTTCACTGGCTCTGCTCTCCATTGGGCTCACCAACCCCTGACTTCAGCACTGCTGTGGTTCCTGTGAGTGGCAGCGGGAACGAGTTTGGGTGGCTCTGCTGGCCGGCGTGGGTTCAAGCTGGCGCATACTTTGCGGGTCACCGTGAAAAAACTGTGTCCCATAATTTTTAGCTGTTTCAGTTTTAGTCCCAAAGTATTTGATGAGCTTTTTTATGTTTTAATTTCTTCCTGTGTCAAGAGGATCCATCTCCCTCTGTCTGGGTCTCTCCATGGTGTTTTATTCTGGCAAATGAGTTGTTTCTCCTGGGAGGTTTCGTATTTTGTTGCTCACTGATCGGCCGTCATGACTTCTCCTAGGATGTGGACATTTTGAGGAGCTACCATTCTACCTTCTATAAGGATATTCACAAAAACAATGCTTCTGTTTCTTGCAGGGCCTTTTTCTTTAAAAGGCAGATAGTAAATATTTAGGCCACAAAGTTGCTGTTGTAACTACTTTACTTTGTTATTACCCATAGTATAAAAGAAGTCACAGACAGAAACCCTTTAGTTATAAAAATAGGCAGTAGGTTAGACTTAGCCTATGGAGGTAGTTTACTGACTGCTTTTCTGTTGAATCCCCAACTGATTTGTCATGAGCTGTGGTGAGCCTGCGGCTGAAGGCCAAGTAAGATGTGGCCCACAAGTGGTAGCACAGTTGATGGGGACAGATGCATGTAAATAGAATCTGCCAAAGGTGATAGGTCCTTAAGGGTAGGGACAAAGGAGTAGCAGGTACATCCCTTGAAAGAAATGTGCAAGTCTTGCAAGGAAGGAAACACCCAAAAGCCAGCTGGAAAGGTTCCCTGAGGACTTGGGATTAGGTGATGCTGTAGGTCCCTGAAGAGTGTGGTTTGGGGGTCTGCATTTATGCAGTGAGCAGCTGCACACTGGTTAGGAGCATGACTTCCATAACCCCTGCAGATCTGCGATTCAAAGCAGCATGACCTTAGACAGGGTGCCCAGTTCCTCATCTCTAAAATGGAGTTGAATGGGTTAGGTAGATGAAATCATGTGCACAGCATATTTACTGAAAGAAGGGATCACCCCCAAGAATATCTACTACTGTAATTAGTTTACAGTTTTCCACAATGCCTTTGGAAACTACTTTGCCCTGGGTCTGATGTGCCAGCCTCCCTAAGAATACAGAGCAAATGCCTTGCTTGTTGGTAGTAACAATGCTATTAATAACATCAGTACTGGTTGTTCTAAAAAAAAAAAAAAGTAATAGTAATGGTTGCTACCATTTAATTAGCACTATCTGTTTGCCAGGAACCATGCTGAGAAATTTACAAGGGTGATCTCACTCTGTTTCCCAACTCTGGAGGCAGAGTCCTATTATTAGATCCATTTTACAAATGAAGACAGGAAGCTCAAAGAGGTATAAGCTACTACCAAACAAGCACATAGCAGCAACAGTTGTAAGTGGGATTTGCCTTACTGTATCTAACGTTAATGACCATGTTCCCCAGTCCCTGGCAGCACAAGTATAACACATTCTTTCTCTGCCTTCTTCTAGTGTCCAGACAGCAGTGGATTTTGGCAATGGAGGCAGAAAAGAGAAGTAAGTTAACCCTGAGTGGAATTGAGTAGCTTATCAAAGGTGAACCCCTGGCATGTGTTGTCTGCAGAGGAAACATTCACACTCAGTGGGAGAATTATTAGCATTGCCTGTGAGAGCTTTGACTTCACGGTGGTAACACTGCATGGGGGACATAATAGTCCCCTTCCAATTTAGAGAGAACCCTATATCTTCTTTTCCCCTGTCCTCAGGCACCTCAGTAGTTCCCCTATTCCCCCAGAATACTCTTTCTTGCATGGATATTTGTGAGCTGTACAGTTTGACCCTACCTTCCTTCTCTGCTGTGATTCCTGCTTTACATGGTGTCTATCCCCTGATGCTAGGTATTGATGCCTTTGGAGCCCTTCATTCAGACATGTCTATGTACCTTCCTCCTGGAATTTCCATCCCCAGCTCCTGTGTGGCCAAGCTGAACAACTGAATAGCTCGATCTCCATAGAGGCTTGGAGCCTTCTGTGTGCTTCCAGGAAATACAGCAAGATTCCCCACTTATTGCTCTCAGAATTGGCTCTCAGACCTTTTCCACACTAGTGAAGTCTTTCTCATATTTCATGGCTATTTATACAGACATTTATTTATTTGGTCTGTTCGGATGGAGTCTCAAGGGCAAGGTCAATGTTAAGGTCTTGTGTGTGTAGCTCCTCTTCCTTGGTGACCAGCACAGAACAGCCTATGAACAATGCAACACTGGTTCTACTAAAAAAAAAAAAAAAGAGTATTGGTAATGGTTGCTACCATTTAATTAGCACTATCTGTTTGCCAGGAACTGTGCTGAAAAATTTACAAGGATGATCTCATTTACTCTGTTTCCCAACTCTGGAGGCAGAGCCCTATTTTTAGACCCATTTTACAAAGGAAGACAGGAAGCAAAGAGAGGATAAGTTTCTGTCCAATAATCACACAGTGCATGCCTATGCATCCACGCACACATGCATGCATGCACACACCCCCACCCCATATACATGTCTTACTGAGTATATCAAACAGAAAATAATGATTGAATCCCCATGTGGATTTCTCCCTGTGCTGTTTTTAGAATCAGAGACCCTAAACATAAACTCTCAATTCACAGACACATTCCAACTGAGGTAAAGGAGGAGTTAAGGCCTCACACTTGACATATTCCTTCAACATATCATTTGATACTAAATTCAATGCCAAGTTTGATTCCTAAAACTTGGACATCTTACTGGAGTGTGTATATCTCAGAGGAGGAGTGCAGTGACTAACAACATGGCCAGGAGAATCAAAAGACAGGGTTTGCCCTCTGACTTCATTTCTGACTAGCTGGATGATGTTGGCCAAGACCCAGGTTGGTCTCTACAAATGCTAGTACTTCCTAAGATGTAATGGGAACAGCACAGACTCCTTTGTAAGAGTGCTGAGCGAGGTTACATACTCATGACACTTAGAACAACACCTGACTTACACTGTGGAATGTCTAGTAATTGCCCTTACTGTGGTTATCACTGTGACAGTGGTGCCTTGCATTCTGATTCCAGGGATAATGTCTCTGTCATCAGCTCTCAGCCTGAGGGCAGTCTGCAGTCTTGGCTGAGCTGTACTCTGTCCCTGGCTAGTGACACCATGAGGACACCCTCTCGACAGTCAGCTACCAGCAGCTGCATCCGCAGCTCCAGGTAAGAGAGCACCGCCCTTCTGCCTTTGGATGGACAGCAGCTCCACAGTCTCAGACCAGGCAGGTTGAAATGATGAGGCTCCAAAGCCGTCCTCTGCAAAGCTCTGGTGGTTTAAATAGCACAGTATGAACTTGTAAAAGCAGCAGTTTTATAGTTGCCTTCTGTTTAGGGAAACTCAGACTAGTTTTCTACTTACGGATAGTTGCAGGTTTAAATTTCCCTTTATAAACATAGTCACATAAGGGTTTTGTTTTGTTCTGTTTTTGATTGGGGTTTTTAAATAGGGAATCATAAAATTGGGCTGAAGCCAAGTATGACGGCCTGTACCTATGGTCCCAGCTCTTTGGTAAGCTGAGTTGAGAGGGTCACCTGAGCCCAGGAATTCAAGGCCTTGGAAACCTAGTGAGAAGCCGTCTAAAACAGAAAGAAGAGGAGAAGAAAAGGAGGGAAGGAAAGGAGGAGGACGGGAAGGAGGGAAAAATTAGGTTGAGCTGGTTGAATTCTCACTCTAAGATTTTCAGCTTTATCTGGACATCAGGACTTTACAATTTCCCTACCACAGTTGGAGGTTAATTCCATCACAGCCAAAACAGCAGGCACAGAACTCTAGGACTGCCCACAGGATGTTTCCTCAGCAAATGACTCTTGGGCCTCATTCTTAGCTACATGAATTACATCCCCTTTGCTTTTTCCTTTCCAGTTCCATTTTTCCCCAGCTGACTTGGTTTTCCCTTTCAAGGGCAACCCTCTTATAATTAGGATTTAATGGCCATAAATCAGAAATTATGGATTAAGCAGATGCATAACTAAGATGAAATGCACACTGCTTCTGTGATAACAGAAGGACCAAAGTGATAAGCTAAAAAGAGAAATCACAGATGACTGGAGCCAACCCAGTTGACCCTGGCTGAAACAGAGGGCTGTCTCTGCGACAGGGAGGGCGGAGTCATGGGGAACCTGTGGGGCAGAGGCGGCAAAGGGCAAATGTCTGGCACTTGACTGCAGATAATCTTAGGCTGAAAGATTTGAGGTGGAAAACATCAAAGGAAGGCTGACGGAATGTGGTTTATCTGGGGAGTTAATTAAAGCAAGATCATGTGATTACTGCTCTTAATTAAAAACAAAGGTCTGTGTGGAGGAGGAATTGTGTCCTCTGAGAAAAGGAAGTCTCCTCTCCTCTCCGCTTTCTTTCCTGGGTGCCCGTGGGTAAGGAAACAGAACAGGGCCAGCAGGCACCGGAGCAGAATGCAAACCCTCAGTCATGTGATATCCAAGATCCGTAATTAAATTCTGAGGTGCAGGGAAAGCATCCGTAACCCCTAGGTTACATACTCGGTTTTTGGCACCTGTTTGCGTGGGTGCTGGAGGATATGGTAGTCTCAGCTCACGGTCTAGAGTCAGAGCATCTGGGTTCCAGTCCTCCGGTTGCACACCTGCAGCTGTGAGGTTGGGGCCAGGTTGCTTAACTCTCTGGTTGTGTGTTCTTGGTAGTGCACAGGGGCGGTTGCGAGGAAGAACATGATAATACAAAAGCCGATTCCCACCCAGAGCCTGAGACCAGGACAGAACTCAAGAACGCTAGTTGCTTTATAAGCATCAATACCTTTGTGATACTCAGAGGAACACAGAGGCAGGCACCATTCCTTGTGTGTTGTGGCAAAATCTGAGATCCAGAGGGGGTGAGCAGGGGACCCATGTACTGCTGGTACCTGGCAGCTGCAGCTGTCCCTCAGCAGGCTGGCTGCCCCACAGTTCCAGGAGACCTCTTCTGGTCTCTTCCTCCTTCTCCTGCCTCCCTGTCAAATCCTGGGTGTGTTCACATGCAGTTCAGAGTGTAGCTACCTGCACCAAGAATAGTGCAGAGGCAGAAGGCAAAGCAGATTATTTTTACATTTGTAAGAAGGGACTTCTTGTCTATCTTCAGGCCCACAGTCCATAGGCTGTCTCACAGTAGGTACTCAGTACTGTTTGTTGAGTGAATAATTGACCATAGCACCAAACCTGAAGTAGAGACACTCACTATATTTGGCTGCAGCTCAGTATGGGCTGTGGCTCAGAGAGGGTCAATAATTCTCTCAATATCACACAGCAGGCAGGAGGAAGAGTCAAAAATGGAACCTAGGTTTCAGTGGATCACTCATCCAGCAGTTTGCTGGTAAATCTGGCCTATAATTAATCCTACCTAAGGACTGTTATTCAGCATTCACCATTCAGCCAAGAGAGATTACTGCAGAGTGCCAGAGCACATGGAATAAAGCCCCAAAACTTTTGAATCTCTTCCTTTGAATATACAAGATGCGATCCAAAAATATGGTGACTATTTTTAAAATTTGTTTAAAAAATTTATTGCCGAACAAGACATGCTGCCATTGCTCCCCCTCAGAATCCTCCCTCTCACTGCGAACACATTTACCCATCTTCCCACTGCTTTCTGAAGCAGTACCGGGTCCTTTCTCATGAGCGTCTGCCTTGGCACTGTCACGGCTGCCTCGGCGGCCTGAATCCACTGAAAACATTTTACCTTCAAGGTCATTTTGACTTTGAGGAAGAGCCAGAAGTGGCCCGATGCCAGATCCAGTGAACAAGGTGGGTGAAGACACACCATGGTGATTTTATCTGACAGAGATCGCTCTAGACATGTGTTGAGTGAGGAGCGATCATAAACTATGGTGGGTATTTACATTTAAAAATGTATTACAATAAAAGATGCCGTGCCGCTCACCCCCCTTAAAATATTTAAAGCATCCCCCTCACCTTGAACACACTTACTCCACTGTTCCTGGCTATGTGCCTTTTACTGTAATAAGTTTTCTTTTAATTGAAATATTTGCTGTATCTTTCAATGATGCCTCATATTTATTATTTGAAGATTCTGGACATTCTGAGTTGGAAAGAAACATTGGCATTGTTTGTGCAGCATGCTTATTAAACAGATGGGAAAACAGGTCTGCAGAGGGAAATAGCTCACTCAAATGGATCATAGGAACTGGCCTAGGTTCAGTTACTGTTACTTGCAACTCTTTATGTTTGCTTCTCTAGTGAGATGTGGGGGAAAGGTTGGACCCAGGGCCTGGCGCAAGCTATGCAAGTGCTGTACTACTGAGCCTCATCCCCAGCCTGGCTCCAGCTCTTTTTAATTCACAAATCATCTATGAGTACTGCCCCTCTATAAGGATTTAAAATAAGGAGAAGACAAATGTCTTAAAAGACAGGAATGTTAATGACCCTTGATTTCATCCCTACCCGTTGGATAGCTGTGTTGAAATTTTTATTTTTATTAGTACATATTTGCAGTCTGTAATGTCTGCATTCAATGTGGGTGATTGGTACATGTACAGAACACATCTCAATTTTCTTTTACTTTTCTTTACTCTCTACCTCTTGATCTTCTTCCCATTGGCAAAAGATTTATCTGCTTGTCTTCTACTGTCTCTCTTTTATTTTGCTCTTTAACTTGTGTATACTTTGGATTTCTTGTATAAGAGAAATAATTGATATTTAAACTTCTATGCCTGGTGTATTACACTCTGGTCTCAAGGTGCTTCCATTGTCCTACAGATGACTCAAATTTATCCTTCTTTATAGCAGAGTAGGATTTCATTATGTATAAATACTGTATTTTCTTTATCTACTTATCAGTCGATGGACATATAGCTGCTTCCAAGATTTAGCATTGTGAATTGTGCTACTATAAACATGGGTATATATGTATCACTGTAATATGACATCCTTAACTCAGGAAGACACTTAGAAGAGGAATGGCTGGGTCAAATGGGATTGCTAGCTTCAGATTTTTGATTGTTTTTAGTTTTAGTTTTTTGGGGAATCTCCATACTTATTTCCACAGTGGTTGTACTAGTTTACATTCCCACCAACAATACTTGTATTGAATTATCATGCTGCACTCATGAATGTGTGCCATTAAATTATTTTCATTTCAGTGTTCCCATGTAACTGTACAGAATTTTCAACTCTTATTTTTCCCCCCAGAGAACTAGAATTCAAACCTCTCATAACCAGTTTCAGAGAAATACTTGTGGGTAGATTTAAAATATCTGAACAAAGAGCTTTAAAATGAAGTTCCCAGCAGGAGAAAAATTCCAATGATAACATGGCATTAATATCATTATTATGATATGAACAGTATTAGATTGCCAAGAAAGATTAATATAGAAACTACCTTTTTTTCAAAAAAAATGTTGGGGAGAAGAAGTAAAGAAGTGATAATTTGAAATCTATATTTTTAGACAAAGGAAATACTGTCTCTGTTCATGTAAACAAAATGATTTGTCTTTTCATAAGATGTCATGAAGTTTAAATATGATTCATTTCATGCATTTCTCCTTAATACACTCAGTAGTAATATGAAAAACTACTAGAAGAGCTTAAAATATAATAGAAGGCTAAAACCTCTTTGGCTATAACCTCAGTCTCAGCTCCCTTTGCAAAAGGATTGACCGTCTGCTGTTTGATGTACATCCTTCCACATCCCTCTCATAAATAGTTATTAACCTATTTATGCACTTATAGTAAACAGTGATTTGTGGAACTTTAAGTATGATACTTAATTCTTTATGCTATTCATAAATTCTTACAATATGTTTCTTTACCTCCACATTATAATCTTGGGGATCTTTCCTTACCCGGAGGCATGTCTGCCTTTCTTTTTTAAAAAGAAACCCTAACCCTGCAAAAGCTGTTAAAATTATGTCATATTTTAACTGCATCTTTATATTTCACTTCTATGTGTTTTCCAGACAGTTGTTGTTAGCCTGTTAGGCTTCAAAGAGCACACATGCTTATACATCTGGGTGAATGAATCTCCAGGTCAGAGTCGTTTGCATTTTAAATTTGAGTAGATGTCAGCAAATCACAGGTCCTCTCTCCTGGGAACTGCTAAGAACTGGGTTTCTGGATACCTGTTCCATCATCCTGCCTGGCACGTGGCAGGGCCCAGTAAATGAGCCCCCTGGCCAATTCCAAGTTGACTGAAAGAGAAGGTCACTCTAAAAACAGAAGCGAAGAAGAAAGCAGTCTTCTACCAGCAGCATAAAAGCATTTCCCACATTATTTATAAGAGGATGTCAACTGGAGAGAAATATACCTGAGGCTGTGTGATTTACAGCCCAGAAATCAAGCAGCTGCTGCTGATAAATGCAAGTGCTTCTGGAGATGAGACACTAAATTACCTCTGCGGCCCCCAAGGTGGAGGTGATGGGTTTGGTGAGGCAGCTATGCTAGGTGCAAGTGACTTTCTTGACATCTGGCTGCAAGTGGAGGGAGACAGGGCTGCCCCCAGAGTGGCATGTGGCCCTCGGCCTGCTGTACCCGGCATCGCCTTCCTGCCTTCCTGTGCTGTCACCCCGCTGCAGTCCTTTGAAAGCCAGCTTCCCCCACTTCCCTCAGGTAGCTGCAGCACAGCAGGCTTTCCAAGCTGGGTCTGAGCCCTAGCTCCTTCCAGTCTCCACTCCGTCACCTGAGTGCCAACAGGCACCCCTGCCTCAGCTTCACGGGATGCTCTGCCACATTTCTTCCCGGGTCAGTGGCCACCATGGTTGTACTGGATGGTTAACACTTGCTCAGCTCCCGTCCCTGCTCACTGCTGCATCCTCATCTTCGGCGTTTCAGTTATTTCTCCAGAGACATGTGGACTATATTGTCTCCATCCTGACTACACTGTCGCCTACCATGCTGCAGTCCTGTGGGGTCATTACTTCTTCCCTTCCCACTCAGGCTTCTCAGGAGGGAGGCCTGAACACACCATCCTCACTTCCTCTCTCCACACATATGCCTCAGTTTACCACAGCCCACCACCTGCCATTGCCACTTCATTGAAACTCTTCTCACAATGTCAACAGCTTTCTAAGTCTCAGACTGTCTTTTCATACTTCTCCCCAGAGCTGGCAACTGTGCAACAGTCTTTGAGCTGTTTGCGGCTGGGTCCGCATTTCTCCATCTTGGCACTCCTCAAACTCCTGGTCTCTCCTTCTGACCCGACCACCAATGCCACCCTTACTCACCTGGCTGTTTCTTTCCCCACCTTCCAGTGGGAAATTCTTAGGGCTTTTCATTCCCCAGAGATAAAGACCACTCACTCTTTATTCTCCCAGGCAGCAAACTAAATCTGTCTTTTCTAATCTGTCTTATCTGGAATTCTGCTGTAGCCTGAGCTCTTGGATATTCAGAGAAGGCTCATCCCTCCCCACTGGGTTATCACTATCCTTGGGAGGCTCTGTCTCCCATAAAGCCACTCAAACTGGAAACCTAGAATCATCTGAGTCCTCTTTCTCTGTCTTCCCCATGTTCACCTCATCCCTCTATCTTGACAGCTTTGCTCCCTTCCAAATACTTGACCTTTTCTGCTTCTCTCCATCCCCACTGCCATCTCCTGCAAGTTAGACAGCCATTGTTTCTCCGGTGCTTCCCTCCCACCTCTGGTCCATCCTCTGCACTCCAGCCTGTTTGATTCCACAGAAATTCCTCAGAAACAAAGAATGTGTTTTTGGAGGCTTCTCATTGTGTACAGCAGGGGTCAACAAACCCTTGAGATAGGCTTAATTTTGCCTCCAAACTTGCTTTTGTAAATAGGTTAGACCACAGCCCTCCTGTTTGTGTCTTACCCAATGTTCATGGCTGCCTTTACACTATAGTGTCAGAGTTGATTAGTCAAAGGCCATACAGTTCAAAAAGCTAAACATGTTAACTGTATGGCCATCTGTCAATAATCTTTGCTGATCTCTGCCCTATAGGATGGGATGCAATGTTTAAACCTGGCATCCAGTGCCCTTGGTGATGTGACCCTTGCTCACCTTGCTCATCTCATTTTTGCCTCTTTATAACTTGAGTTTGCAGTGGTATCTAAGCATCCTCATACGCTCTGCTGTCTCTGATCCTTTGTCCACTATATTGGTGCGAATCTGATCACCTTCACCATATTTCTCCCTTTTCTCAGCCTCAGTACTCAATTTGGGCATTGCCTACCTGGAAAGTTCCCCCCTGCGACTCCCCAGAGGGTCAGGTACCTCTCTACAGAAGTCTCACAAGCATTAGATTAGGTGTCTCTGTCCTTCCTTCAAATGTGAGAGCCCTTGTTGACACAAATCTCATCTTGTCCTTCTGGAACCTCATCATTTGGCCAATGCCTTGCACATAGTAGGTACTTGATAATATTCATTGGCTCATAAATGACAGGTGTGTGGAAGGTAGTCGGCTTTTCATCAGGCCAATTAAAAGCATGATATTAATATCAAGTGTGAATTTGCCACCCAGTTTAGCCATTTCCCATCACAGAGCAGAACTAATGCAATATAATGGGGAGCCTGAAGGTCTGGAGCTCAGGTCCCCAGAGTGCAGACCCAGGGTGGAGGGAAGTAGGGGCCCTAAAGAGGTAAACAGGCTGACAGGGGACCATGAAGATAAACCTCAAAATAGGTAAGGAAAGCAGCAGACTTTGCAGTCTGGTGAACCTGGCTTTGATACAGACTTGTCATTTGCAAGCTCCCTGATCATCATCAGCAATTTACAACCTGAGTCTTAGAGACTGTGTCTTCAAAAAATAAGCTTTACAATGTGGAATTTTTATACAATAGAATACTACTCAGCTGTAAAAAAGGATGATCTTGAGGCCTTCATGGGCAAATGGAGGCAACTTGAGCCAATTCTCATAAGTGAAATAATCATATTTATAAATATCACATTGTGTCTGTAGTGTAAAAAGTAATAAGAAATGTAGGAGCAATAAAACCCAAAATGTGTAATTGCTATTGTAAAAAAGAGAGGAAAAGAAAGTGCTCTAAAGGATATAACTGCATGTATGTTTAAGTGTGTAGGATTGATAACCATATTACTGAGTTTTTGTTGGATCATTGAACAGAACTGTTTGTAGCATCACTGTTTGAATGTCCACTTTGTATGCTTTAATTTTGTAACTTGAACAACTATTTCTAAGAGGACAATATGTAATTTATTAACTTAAAAAAGTAATAAATGTATGAGTTAAAAAAAAAAAGCTTTACGAGATCCCTTCTGAAGGGCTGAAGAATGAATGGTTAGAGAGTGCCCATTGGAAAGTTAGCACCAGGCTGGACCTTAATAAGCAGAAACTGCCTTCCACCCACCCACCTTCAACCCAGGCCAGGCCAGGCCCTGGCATGTGTGGTAGAAGGCTGCATGCTGGCAAGAACGGGCAGACCCAGACCTGGTTTCTTCATGTGCTGGGGCTTAGGAAAGTGGGCTAGACCTGCAGCGGAAACCATGCACTCTACAGAAAATATCTTGGCAATAGAAGTGGTGATTTGTTGAGCTCAGTTTTAAATATGTTGGACCTAGTCTAGTGGAACTTGGAAATAAGTTTGGAGAGGAGGGGAGGGGGATGCAAAAAGAATTAAGATGTGTTATGTACATGTACCGATGTTGAATGTAATCATTGTGTATTGCATACCTGTACCAATAAAAATAAAAATTAAAGACATGAACTCTGTCCTGGAGCCCCAGGGAGCTAGGACTTCTGTACATAATGTTGGATTTCTTTTGGGAATAGGTGATAGGAAACCCAGCACCTGACTTGAGCAAGAATGAAGCCATGCTGTCTCCTGCCACTGGGAAATCTAAGGGAGCTTTAGAGCTTCCGGCATTGCTGCATCCAGGAGTGTGGAAATAATCATGGGGACTTGAATTCTTACCAACCTTACTGCTCTGCTTTCTTCCTTGTTGAGTGTCCTGTGGCAGAGAGGTGGCTGCCAACAACTCTGCCCTCAGGCCTGCTGCATTCTGAGACCAGTGGTGAAAAGATTTCTCTCTTTTCAACAGTTCTACAAAAGTCCCAGGCCTGAAAGAGTCACTGGGCTTTGAACCAGTCAGAAGGGGGAAAGGGAATGCAAGCCCTTCTCAGCTGAGGGCTAAATCAGTGTGTTTACCTGACACAGGAAGATGAGCTAAGTCCTGATAAACTACAGGAACACTGGGGAGGCGTTGCCCTGCCTGGAGCTGGAGGATGATGTGGAATAGATACAACTGTGAAGCATAAGAATCGATAAGATTATCAAGACAGGGAAGGCGAGAGGGAGAGGGGAAGAGAGGGGGAGCAAGAGGGGAAAGAGAGAGGGAGAGAGAGACAGAGAGAGACAGACACTCAAAATCTGGTAGCCCTAGAAATTCCAAGTGTGTATCCTGGCCAGAGACTTTTATAATCTCTAAATATCAGGGGCCAGTCTGTCACCATTTGGTTGGTGGTGCTGTGACATCCCACTGTCTCCTGTTGCTCTTGGACTTGTGTCACATGGCAATGTGAGCATGAGATTATTGTGTAAATTACTCTCACACAATAATCGTGATTTTAATTATTGTGTAATCTTCACTAATTACTGTTGCATGTATCATTTGCTTTGGTGCCGATTTAACACAACTGTTTTTCATCAGGCTAAGAGATGACATTACATCTTTTTCCCTCTTTGGGGGGTAAAATTTGCTTTCAGCAGACACTTATAGCCCATACTCTTGGCTTGGGGTTCCTAGTGTAAAAGAATAGAAGTCAGATATCAACACCATCCACCATTTGTTTTTATTTGGTAAGGCTGAATTTAATTAGTAAAAAAAAAAAAAAAGGTCTAAATTACAGGGTGTTATTTTTAAAATAAAGTTGTATTACTTTCAAGGAAATACAGTTACTCTATTACAGACACAAAGCCAAGGACAGGTCATGTGAGGACTGCTTAAATGAAAAGATAAGACTCGCTTATAATTAGCTCATTAATTATGGATATGTGAATGGATGGTACTTAGCATTAAAAACAGCTTATTCTCAGACTAGGTTAAGCATCCTCACTAATCTTGTTTCAATAGTACATTTATTTATTGGTTTCTACCTTCTTAGGACCAAAGCTCAAGACCATTTTAATCTATCTTGAATATACTCAAATGAATGGACCTCTCATGAATAGAGTTTTACATCCTCCTGGTATAGAAGGATTTATTGGTATTAGGGAGATTAGTAGTAAAGATATTGAAACTGAAACTGCAGCAATGTTCCATATAACACATGGCACACAGACCATGGCCACAGTAGGTGTGGTCTGGCTGAGGACACAGGATTCATCTCTAGGACCCACGTCCTTTCCGGAAAGGAGGTCTATGGCCTGTCTAGAACCCTGTGGACCTTTCACAGTGTCCCAGGCTCACCTAAATGAGCTGCAAGCTTGTATCGAGTCATTAGAATTAATCACTCTTAATAACAGAATGTTCTGTTAGAATCTGTGGTTCTTAGTTGACCTAAAGTTTATAAAATAAACATATTAAAATATAAATACAGGAAGATGTGCTGTGGTAAAAATTTCAAAAGCTGACTGTGGCTATGTGATTGCCACTAAAATCAAGACCAGTGCATGATCAGTGTTCCCAATACTGTCTTGGGCCCATGCAAGTCATGGGCCCACAGACAACCACCATCCTGACTTCTAATGCCCTAAGAGATGCCTGTGTTTGAACTGCATACATGGAAGCTTCTGGTATGTAGTCTTTTTATGTCTGGCTGGTTTCTTTCAGAATTTTGGGTGTGAGATCCTTCTACATTGTTACACACAGCAGAAATTCACTAGTTTTCCTTGTATTGTAGTCCATGACAGTGGGTCTCAACTTTTGCACCCTCCCCCAGGCATGGATTGACTATCAAAGCTTAAATTCAGCCTTGGCAATGTGGGCAAGATCACGCCTCAAAATAAAACATAAAAATGGTTGAAGATATAACTCAGTGCAGAGACCCTGAATTTAATTCCCAGTACTAGGGAAAAAAATGTTTTTAGCTATCCTAGGTAGATATTAGAGGCATCAAAATTTGGTTTCTAATTTGCATTTTCCTCATAAATAAGCTGTTTCCTGTGCTTTTATCACCATTTGGATATTTTTGGAGACATGTCTGATCAAGTTCTTTGCCCTTAATTTTTTTCTCTTTGATTTATCACCTTTTCATTGACTTGTAGGAATTCTTTATATATTCCAGATACAAGTCCTTTATAGGATATGTGGATCTACTCCCATTCAATGGTTTAACTTTTCACTCTCTGAATGATTTATTTTGATAAAGAGTATTTTTATACCTAAATATATAATTTTTATTATAGTTGATACTTTATATAGCCTGTTGAAGAATGACTTTTCCATTTTCAAATCATGAAACTATTCCTTCATGTTTTTTGTAGATACTATTTATATCTTTATATCCAAATATACAATGCAGTGGAAATTGGTATTAATTTATGGGGTGAGGTAGGGATTAAGATTCATTATTTTCCACATGGGTAGCCAATCATCCCAGTTCATATGTTTTAGAGAAAAATATTTTCCACCTTGCAAAACAGTGTCATTTTTCCATAAATCAAGTGATCTTATAGATCTGTTATAGTAAGTTCTGTTCCATTTTTCTGTTAATCCTTGAGCTAATACAGCATTGCCTTACTTAATGTCACTTTATGGAGCAGGTCTTGATGTCTGTAAGTATAAGCCCCTTATGTCTTTAAAAGCAAGAAATGACTCCTAGGAAAGGTACCACACTGCTGTGCTCATCTTCAGCATATGACCCCCTTTTTAGAATCTGATTTCAGGCCACAGTGGTTTGGTGACTCCCCACTACTTTTCTACTTGATTTTGACTTTTGTGTTTTTTTCCTAAATAGAGATTTGCTCTCAGGAGGTTCTTGTGTCATATCTGGAAGCTGAATGCTGAGACTTTTACTTTTACTTCCTTTTCTTTTTCCCAAGAGTACAGACATGAAGTTTGACTTGTATTTTCCATCCATTCAAAACTTGGTAAATCTACTTCCCTTTCTCCTCTACACCACTGGTTATTCACCTCTGTATCTACAGTGTCTGGCATCATGGCACTCAAATGATTCTATATTCATGGAAACAAGGAAGGAAGGAAGGAAGGAAGGAAGGAAGGAAGGAAGGAAGGAAGGAAGGAAGGGTAGAGAAAATCCCTATCCTTTTATAGCTGTGTCTCCTTGGGAAACTGGGCGATTTTATGAGTAAATCTGAGATCTGTGGCTACTGCCATTTTCCCATACTCAGTTGAGGCAATGTCTGTGCATGGGCAATCAAGTCACATGCTGAAATTTTACTTAAAATATGTTCAATACAAGTTGAATCTGTAATCAAAGTAGAGATTTTAATTTTTCTTCATATTCAGAATTATATCCTTTCAAAAACTGTGGAAAATGAATTAGAAGGTATGACTCAAATCATAGAGCTCATACTTTGACTGTCTCCTAAGTGTCATGCTAGAGTTCCCGCATCTGTCTCTTCTTAGGGTAGAAGGAGGGCGTTAGTCTAAATAAGGACCCAGTTCCCGCTTGGCTCTGATACTCTAGAAGGTGATGATGTTCTGCGGAAATGAAACCAGGCTCTTGGCTTGGTTTAGAAACATGGAGATATGTTGTCGACCATGCACTGGGAGTTGATTTTGAAACTGTTGATTTTAGGCCCCAAGCAGTTGTTTTGACCAGTTGGTAAGCAGGACTCTGGGCTGGGAATGACCCAGTGTAGATGAAGCAGAAAGAGCTTTTTGTCTATTCGTTCCATATTCCTACCTCTCTGTTCTTCCAAGCTTCCCATTCTGGAATTTTCCTTGAGGCACTCTTCTTAGTGCTGGGGATTCGTAGAGGAGAGGCACAGTGTAGTTCAGAAATGAACGTTCCTGTTGGGAGACAAATAAACACACAGTTCTAACACAGTGTGATGCGGAAGCACAGGAGTGGGGGGCACTGCAGCAACTAGAGGGGGTCCCAGCCTGGCTCCGGAGGCAGATGAAGGATTTTTGGAGGAGGCTATAGCTGGGCTAAATATTGAGCCAGTAAAAATGTGTTTTGTTTTGTTTTGTTTTAACATATAGGGCTATGGTTCCTCAGAATCAACTACAAAGTGTCACTTTCTTCCCCTCTAACCTGTTCCTCCCTCCCTTCTCCACTCCCTTATTTATAAAAACAACAACAAAAACAACAACAACAACAAAGGTAGCTGGCCAACATGAACTAACCTCTACAGTAATTTGATAGTTGTCAGCATTTTCCATATTGACTTCATTTCTGTCTTTGCTCCTTTATTTCTGACGAGATCTTAACACATTCTCATTTTCTTCTTCCTTCCTTTCTTTCTTTTTGCCAACATGAAAATAAGTTGAGAACATTATGACAGATCCACTTAAATGGGTTCACATCGTTCTCCTAAGGGCTTTTCCTTAGAAGTGCACAGTTACCTATCAGAGTTAACCAATCCATCTCATCCTCTGCGATCCCAACACTCACATTACCCCAGGTGTTTTAAAATGGTCTCTTATCAATGAATAGTTATACAAAAAGGGATCCTATTAAGGGTACTAATTTTATCTGGCTGTCTTTACTTTCTCATTTAAAAAAACACCAGTTTTATTTTAGAGCACTTTCAAGCTTACAGAAAGTACAGAGCTCCCGAATGCTCCCCTCCCCAGCCCATTCCTGTCCCTATCATGAGCATCTTGCATTTATTGTTATTCTCTCTGGAACTAGAATGACCACCCCTCTCTCCCACACCCCATTTAAATTGATTTTTTTTTGGTAGAGCTTCAGGGGTGATTCTTTTCTTTTAATTGGTGCACAATATTTGTCCATATTTATGGGATATAGTGCAGTAATTCAATATAAGTATACAGTGTGTAGTGCTCAAATCAGGGTAATTAGCCTTTCTGTCTCTTCCAACATTGATCATTTCTATGAGTTGGGGCCCTTCAGACTCTTCTAGTTATTTTGAAATATACCCTAAGCTGTTGTAGACTATAGTTTCCCTGCTTTCTGTGCTATAGAACACCAGGACTAATCTCTCCTTTGGTATTAACCCCTCTCTGTCCTCATTTCCCTTACCTCCTCTCTTCTCCAGGGACTGTGAAAAACCACTGCTCCTAGTACCTGCTGGGCATTTGCCACGTGCAGTCAAGGCCAAGGCAATTCTGCTGCCCTGCAGAAGGTGTACGGGTGGGTGTCTGCTGACTAGGTGCTGTCTTAAGTAGCAGAGAGAACAGGACTCAAGGCTTAGAATTGTCTTGTCTCCTACAAATCATGATCCTATAAAGAGTGTAGTTGCAGTGTCTCCTTCCTGATTCAGTCTCCACACCTTTAGGCCAGGAGTGACCAGTAGGGACAGTGGTCACTGATGTCATTACCTCTTTGACCTGTCATTGAGTCTGCTTCCTGGATTGTCCTCCCACCTCTATAGCACCTCCTTGCTGGGAAGTTTCCTTCTCAGCTGGCTGTCTTTTTTTTTTTTTTCAGTAGTAGTTATTAAACCCAGCGCCCCCTCACTGAGCAACATGGCCAGCCCTTTAAAAAAATTTTTTTGAAACTAGTTCTCACTAAATCATTAAATTGCCCAAGATGAGTTCCAACTTGCAATCTTTCTGCCTCAGCCTCCCAGAGACCTGGAATTATTATCTTTCTAAGGCTGTTTTCTTGCCTGTGAAATTTAGATGCCTGCTCTTGCTTGTTGAGCACTTTGCGGATGGAAGAAGTTAATAATCACTAGGAGGGCTCTTCCCTTCCTGCTTGCAGTGCCTTTCTGGACCTATCTCCACCACCCAGATCATTTCCTCTTGCAAAGTCTGATTCATTCCCACATCCTTTAGAAAGGCCGTGCACCCAGGCTCTGGTACCTATTGCCGGCTCCTCTCATGCCAACCTCTTACTGCATTCATAAAGCACGGTTCATTGTTTGTCTGGAACTTCTTGCACTGAGGACCCTGCTTTGTGGATATGGCCCAGGCTCCACAGCTATAGCGTGCACTCCAAGAGGCCAAGGCAGCACCTCTTCCACCTCTCTGAACTCAGCCTGGCATTGCAGATAGGCAGAGCAGGGTCTGTCTCTGGCTCAGCTCTGCAATTTCTTCAGCAAGTCCATTCACTTCACAGTCTCCTCATCTGTGAAGTGGGGCACAAAGAGGCAGAGTAGCCAAAGGATGAGGAGGCATGGATCTGGAGTCGGGGCTCTTGGAGTAAACCCATGTATCATGTGACAAATGACTTGACCCTTCTAAGCCTCTTTGTGACATGGAGGGAGATCTGCCAATAGTATTTTCCTCTGAAGACTGTTGTGAAAATAGAATTGACCGATGCCTGCGGACCCTGAGGCACTGTGCACGGGAGCTGTTATTACCTGGAGTCCACCTGCACTGACCAGGCCTTGATAGACGCTTTGCATTCCCTGCATCATGCAGAGTCCTGGGCAGCAGGCCAACTCTTATTACAGATATCATTTGTTATTTGGGGTTCATCTACTGTAACTTTAGGCCATCTCAAAAGGACATCTGCTTTCCCATGCCAGGCCTTGCCAGTATTAAAGAACATTGATACATTTTTAATTTCCTCTGTAATTTCAGGGTTTGGGTAAAGAATGGGGGTGACAGCATGCCTTTGGGGATGATTCATGGTGTCATTAAATCTGAGTTGAATTTCCTGTAGCTACAGTTGGCTATATATATATATATATATATATATAATGATTTTCTATGTGAGTATGTCTAATGCCAGTGAATCTGACATCTGACATTTTTTTAAAACTTGGATTAAGTTTTTTGTTCTTTGTGTCTCAGTGAATTGTGGAAAATACATAAATGTAGATCTGAATTCAGCTGGTTGTGGTTTTTACCCGGCATTCTGCCTCTCGGGCTTGTGATACAACTTAAGGAAAAAAGAATGAACTTTATACTTGGCCAACCAGAGTCCAGATCCAGGTTCTGCCCCTTAGCAGTAAGACCTTGAACAAGTGATTTCTCACCTTCAAGTTTCAGTTTCCTCATCTGCAAGATGGAGTGATGATTCTGATCTCAAACAGGAGATGTATAAAAAGTGCATACAGGAACTTGTCGTGGTGTGCACATCCATAATCCTAGCCCTGTGGGAAGCTGAGGCAGGAGGTCTGCAAGTCTGAGCTCAGCCCACATGGCTTAGCAAGACTTTATCTTGAAATACAAAGGTCTGGGGGTGTAGATCAGTGGTAGAGTGTCCCTGGGTTTGATTCCCAGTTAAAAAAATGCCAAGTACTTATCAGTACTCTCATCACCCTTCAAACAGTAGTCATGACACATCCGCTGCTGGGCTTGGCACTAAAGATGAAAGTGATCCAGCCGATGTGTCCCAGACAGGCGTGCTGTCCCTCAGCTGCTGGACTTCGAGAGTGCACTGTCCACTTCAGCCTCGCTTTCCTTTGCCGTGGGGCCCAGACACAGTAGGCGCATGCATAGGATTTATGTATTCTCCACCATCTGCTCTCACTCTTGGTTCTTCTCAAGCCCTAGTAGAAGGGGTCTTTCAAGAAAAGCAGTCAAGTGAGTGTTAAGAATTTAAAGTACATTAAATTATTACTAGCAGTGCTTTGAGATAAATAAGTAGTGCAGCCATCCCTTGGTACCCACAGGAGATGGGCTCCAGAGCCCCCTCAGAGGGACACCGAGATCTGCAGGTGTTCAGTCTCTGATGCACAGCAGCATAGTATTTGCATATCACCTACACAATCCTCTGGTGTACCCTAGATCATCTTAGATGATTTACAATGTCTACGCCAAGTAAACACTGTGGAAATCAGTAGTTGTACTGTATCATTTAGGGAATAATGATAAGGAGAAATATCTCTGCATGTTCAGAACTGATGGAATTTATTTTAGTATTTTTGAACCGATGAATCTATGGATGCTGAACCTGCAGATACGGAGTATCAACTGTGTGCGAAGGTTTTCCTGTAGCTGCGGTGGCAAACCGATGGCATGCATGTTATTGTATTTTTCCTTTAAGACAAAAGCTGTTGTTTGTTTTTTTCTAAAGTAAAACCTCAGTATTCAGGTTTAATTGTGATGTTGGCATTTTGCAATCAGTAAGTGGGATGGGTTGCAGTTTGGGCACTTGGTTTCTAAAAGTTTGCTGTCACTGCACAGCATGCTTCGTCTTACTGGAAGGACAGTGGATACATGAAGGAGAAAGAGGTTGCAGGCAGAGGCTGTAGAGAAGGATGCTCCTGGCTCCGGTTTTGGCTTGCCTGGGTTCGAAACCCCACGTCTGTTACTTTCTAGCTGTGTGTAGTTGCAGAGGCCCCCACCCAGCTGTGCCTGGAAGTCCTTGTCCCCACCTCCCCGGGTTTCCCCATAGGCAAGAGAAACATTAGCAGCTTCTTCTTCCAGCACAGTTCCTGGCACATAGGTGCACAGATAGGGGTGTACTTTAGTGACCATTGACTGTTCCCTGGTTTAATTATAGCAGCAGCCCTGGCAAGCACCTTTGTGACCAGTGCTGAGGCCTATCCTCTGAGCCTTTTTGTGACAGGTATACCAGAAGGCTAACCCTTTTGGGACAGACCATGGCATAGGCAGCAGATGCTGCAGGGTGTCTCTGAGACCTCTCATTGGAGACTCAGGGTGCTGCTGCCGTTTCTCCATACCTGTCTCCAGCCACTCACAGAGCTTCCTTGCATCCCTCTCCCCAGCCAAGGCTCTGAGAGGCAGGTGTGACAGCATCTTGTTTACCTGCCACCCATCTCTCATTCAGTGTCAGCAGATCAGAGTTCTAGCCAAGTCAGGCTACCCTGGGAAGATAATGGGAAGAAGATGAGACCTCCCTAGGCCCCTGGAGGACAGCAGGCACGGTGCATCTGATGGGCAGGGTTAAAAGCCAGGCAGAAAGGGAACATCTAGCTTCAAACAGAAAACCTTGAGATCCGTGGCCCAACCCCCCAAGAGATGTGTAAATTCAGATCGAAGTCTACAGTGTCTACACAGCAGCGTGTGAATGAAGGGGCCAGTTACACGGAAGGAAATGACCAAGGCAGGACAGAAAAGGGAAGGCAGGGATGTGGGAGGAATCACTCAACCTCCTGTGGCTTTTTCTTTTATTCCTTATTCCCCTCCCGTCCCCCACTTGTCTCCCTCTCTTCTCACTCTGCCCCACCCTTTTCCTCTCCAGCCTTGTAAGAACTGCACTGTAGGCTTGTGTTCCTGATTCACACTGAGCCTCCAGAGGCACCCAACCAGCCCAGAAACATGGGTTCAGCCCACCCCCATGCCAAGACTCTGGATCCTGGGGTCCCCCCATGACAGCCAGTGGGGCTTAAATGATAAGCTGGGACACTTTGGCTTGCACACCTTGTGGAATGCATGGTTGGGGGGTCGGATGGCACACTGTGCTGGCAGAGCAGGGTCCTTCATGGCAAATCTCAGCCGTCTGCATCTGCACACATATTCTGGGCTCCTGGCTGCTGCTCTGTTTCCCTAGCTGGCTCCCCTTGGTGTCCAAGGTGAAGACAGCAGATCATTATTTGCATCTGCAACTCCTGCCTTTGGCCTTTAGCCGCTTTCCTCTTTCTTCTGCTCCATCACTATATTTCCCTCTCCTCTTCCTCCCTCTCCAACTTCTGTCTTGTTTGCTCTGCTCCCTCTCCTACTCACCGGTCTCCTTTTCTTCTTCCTGCACTCTGTCCTTCCTCTGCTTTCCTCACCTTGCCTACTTCCTTTTCCTCATCCGCCTTGACTGAGTTCAGTGCCATTTCCTTGAGCATTTATTACCCGGCTCGGCTCGGTGCTAATTCAGGAGAGGCAGGAAAAGAGTCATCCAGGCTCTGCCATCTGAGTTTGGAGTCTGTGATTCTCCCTCTTCCCCTGCTTATGCTCACTTTCCCTGTGTCCTTGCTCATCCCTTACTGCTGCCTCCCCTTCTTCTTGTGATGCCTGTGCCTCCCTTTTCCTTGTTCCTGGTGCTGGCATCTGCCGCCTGCAGTGGTGGTAGGAGTTGGGCACACAAGACTACAGAATCCCAGGAGATTAGGCTGTGGGTGCCCCCCACTCTGCCATCCCCAGGTGCCAGGCTGGGGATGAGACACAGCGCCCAAGACCCATCCATCCTGCCCACCTCCATTCAGGGCTAAAACAGGATGGAGATGACTTTTGTCAGCTCAGCAGCAGCCCACTGGCCCAGCAGCCCTGAGCTGTTTATTAAAAAGAAAAATAAATAAATAAGGGAGTGCGATTGCCACCTTGCCATGTATTTGGAGAACAATTCTAAAGCGATGATGTTGACAAATACGCCTTCGGGTAATTATAAGTAAAGAAGCCTCCAACTCCTCTCCTAGCTCCTGTCCCACTGTGATGGTCACAGAAAGTGACAGGCAAGAAATGGGAGAGGAGTTAGCTGCACCAGGCAAATTGCCAGGCTTTTGTTTTAGCACAAGGGGCCACCCATGGTAAGATGCAAGGTCACCTGCCTGGTCATTATGTTTATTCCTCCACGAACTTGTCTCCTTGTGTCCACTGACAGGGGCAGTGCTGAAGTCAGGGATTGGAATACTAATTAGTATCAATTGCTAATGATCGAAGACAGCGATTGGCTATGAATGATCCCTCCTAGCTGTTCACTGTTACTGAGTGATCAGTACCAGGAACAATGGCATCAAGGGCTTTTCCCCCAACAGAAGTTGGAGAGGGAGGTTGAAGCTGTGAGTAGGGCACAGGGTGTTGGAACGGTTGCTCCCAACACAGGAAATGCAAGCTTAAGAAACAGTAAAGGCTCATCCTGTCCCAGGAGCAGTGGAGTGAGACAAAGTAAGGGGGTGGGGCGTTAAGATGAGGGGTGGGCTGCAAAGCTTCACCACTCAGCAGTTGCATTTCCGAAGAAGTGCAAGGATGGCAAGTAGGTGGCTCACCTGCATTGGCACTTTGGAATGTCAGGTCTATACCATGTCTAGTCTGTGGCATCAACCCTTCTCCACCTAAGTAACACAGGAAATACACAGTCTCATCAAATCCTTTAGTAAGACTCTGCGTGGCCCTGGAGGAGAAAGGCTGCTGGGTTGTTGAAGCTCTGACCTCAGGAGTTCTGAAAGGCAGGGTCTAGGTGTCTGTCTTCATCCTTTCAGGCTGCCATAACAAAAAAAATTCTGTGGATTGGGTGGATTGCAGATGGCAGTTCTCACAGTTCTGGAGGCTGGGAAATCTAAGACCAAGGTACACAAATGGTTATCTTCTCAGTGTGTCCTCACATGGAGGAAAGGGTGAGATAACTCTGGTCTCTTTTATAAGAACACCTGCTCACCACTCCAGGGCCCCATCTCCTGACACCATCACTGTAAGGGTGAGGTCTCAACAGAAGAATTTGGGGTGGGCACACAAATGATCCATCCATTGCAGTCTCTACCTCTTTTCCTGGAAACCCCCTAGCCAGTCTACCCTTCTGTCCCCTCTGGGCCATCCCCGTGACTTCCCCTGGCTGCCCCATGCAGTGAGGGGTGCAGGTGGTGATACCCAGCTAGGAAAGCAAGATGTTCTTCTTGATTTATACCAGAATCCCAGCCACCCATGGTGTGGCAAAGGCTGACTCCTACAATTGTCCCTTTGTCACAGTCAGAGCCACATAGCTGCCAGAACTGGGGGCCTAATCCTTGGCAGCCTGCATGTGCTTCTCCTCTCCTCCGCAGGCCTGCGTCCACGGCTTTGTCTGCAGTGCCAGAATCTGACGTTTGGCCCTCCTTTCTGCTTTTCTATAAATTATGACTGTACTGGTGGGCGGGAAAGGGGTGGTTTGTCTTCCAGGGAGGACATGTAGATTTTATTTGTTAAAGCAAAGGCTGATGGACTCCAGTCTCTCTGCTTTAAAAGATGCTCTTTATTTTCCAGTCTATAATTTCACCCCACTGTGAGGCCCCTACTTTCTGGAGGCAACATGGTTTTGGCTCAGCTACTACGAACTCCCTCTGCATAAAAACCGGGGCTGGTACAGTCCCAGAATAGACACCGTCTGTCCTCGTGTGTATAGATTTGGTTTTGAGTTGATTTCATGTGACTCTTGCTGGTGGGGGGCAGTTTTTATCTCTGTCCCATCTCTGTGAAACAACGGCAGGTGTCACAGGGAACCCCACTGCTCAGAACCGCTGCTCAGTAGGACTGTCCCCTGGGCCTGGCCCTCGATAAATAAATTACCCCCTGCATGTCCTGCTCCAGTCTTAGAGAAGCAAATTACTACTTCACATTTAGCTGTGGTATGCTCAGTCCTATCATGTCAGATATGATGCCTCATAAATCTAAGTCATCCATCCTAGCTGCAGCATTAATCTACTCAGATGTACTTAGCTGGGTTTAATTATAGACAGAAATTGCATTTCAGAAAGCAACAAGAAATCATTTACATGGCTTGAATTTGCACATTAAATCATATGGTTCATTTGAGAATGCGGTAGGGATGGTGTTTCCAAAGAAAATAATATTATTAGTGGCTGTGCTCAGTGGCTCTCATACCAATTGCACACATTGTATGAATTGCACAATTTCTACTGTCTGCATCTTTCTTCCTGGACAGGATGAATGGCGAGGCGGGAGACGCTGAGAGCAGAACCTGGAATGTTCACGGCAAGACCTTGAGAGACAACTCTGTTTCTCCCTGCTCTTCCCACCAGCAAAAGTCCTGTCATTTGGGGGGCGGTGAAGGGCTTGGTATCCAGAGAAAGCCCATGGAAAGATCGAGAGCTCTGTCCTCTCCTGTGGCCTCTCAGAGTCCAGATACTTCCCCGCCACCCAGGGAGAAGCTGCCCAGTCCGTCAGCAGCACTCTCAGAGTTCGTGGAAGGACTGCGGAGGAAGAGAGCCCAGAGAGGCCAGGGCTCCCCACTGGGCCTGGAGGACTGGCCCACACTCCCCATTTACCAGACCACTGGTGCCTGCACACTCAGGAGGGGTAGGGCTGGCAGTGACGAGGGAGATCTCTCCCTGAAGCTACAGACGAAGTCCCTGCCGGGGGTAGAAGGGGGCTCTGGCACATCTGCTGGTCTCTCGCGGTCCACTAGCCTGAAGTGCATCTCTTCAGGAGGTGCCGAAGGCAGTAGCCTGCCCCCGGAGAGGCTGAAGACCCGCTTCAGTTCCTGTGAGGCCCTCTTAGAGTCAGGGCCTAGTGTGAGGAAAAAAACGAGCTCCCCGACCACTCCCAGGAACATTCTCTTGTCGCCCACTCTGCGGCCCCGGAGGCGCTGTCTAGAGTCCTCAGTGGATGATGCGGGCTGCCCGGACCTTGGCAAAGAACCACTTGTCTTCCAGAACCGCCAATTTGCCCACCTAATGGAGGAGCCTCTAGGCAGTGACCCATGCAGCTGGACACTCCCAAGCCTCAGCTACGGACGCAGAGCCAGAGTGGACTTTGATGACATCCTCCCTGCTATCCGGAAGTCTGAGATGCCCACATCCTTGGCAGGGGCAGCTAAACAGGGGCATGAGGGTTCAAAGCAGTCAGGCATCCACTTTGAGATGGAAGAAGCTAACTGCTCCTTTCTCTCAGGGATCAAGACCATTTTGAAAAAGAGCACAGAGTCCAAGGAGGACCCTGCTCACCTCTCTGACTCATCCTCATCTTCCAGCTCTATCATGTCCTTCAAAAGTGCTGACAGTGTCAAGAGCCGACCTAGACCCCCTCGCCTGGCAGGTGATGGTGGTGAGCGAATGTCTCCTGAGCCCAGAGAGCCGGGCGCAGGGAGGAAGGAGGACGACGTGGAGAGCATCATGAAGAAATACCTGCAGAAGTAGGAACGCATGCAGGTAAGAGTTACAGACCAGGATCTTCCTCGGGAACCAGAGTCCTCCCAGCTCTGGGAGACCTGCGGAGAACAGGCTCTGCTCTTCGGCCTTTAATCCCTGGACTGATTGCTCCATGGTTTTTGGAGATTTGAGCTGAGGTCATATGTTGCTGAGTGCAGAACTTCTCTGAATACAGACCACCTCTTCTCTACACCTTAAAGTACAGATGCATGCGAAAGCAGGAGGGTCCTGGGGGCGATGCGAGAGGAGACATCAGCTTCTAAAGTTTCTCCAGCTGAGTCTCATTTTCCTGTGTCTCTTCTCCCTGGGGGTGGTGGGGCTGTGAGGCCTCTGTCACACAGTGGTGAGACATCACAGAGGTGTCACAGATCCGCAGAAGGCCAGGTTGGAAGAGGTTGTAGAACAGTGGAGTACACTTTTGCATCATATAAAGAGAGAAACTGAGGCCCAAAGTTGGGAGGTGGGAGTCACATGCAGAGATCACAGAGCACCACTGTGGGAGAAGTCCTGCTTCTCTGTGCCCTGGCTTCTGTATGCAGCCCCAATCCTGGTTCTTCTTTGGGATAAACATAGGAAGAGGTATTCCTTGCTAGTAATGGCTCATTTTACTGAGTATATACATCAGCCAGGCATTTGGGATTCATGATATCTCCAACTGAGGGGATCAGCATTATTTATTCCCATCTTAAAGGTTGACAAACTGAGAATCGGAGAGGTTAAGTCACTTCTACAAAATTGCCCAGACAGACCTGAGAGTGAAAGCTCAGAATCCTCCCTTTCATCCTCACAATGCTCTGTGCATCCTCCTCCTTCCTTCCTCCCTGTGCCCAGCTCTCTGGTCTTCCTTTTATCCCCCTTTTATCTGTACTTTTTTCCTTGGGAGTATATACCAGATGTCTTCCTGAGTGACATCAGGCTGCCCGATAGCCCACAGGAGACTTAAACCTCCTAGTTCTAATCCCAGAACCCGAGGCTCAGGGGGTTGAGCAGTCGTACATGTGCCACAACCCTCAGACCTCCTTGAGCAAAGTGAGCTGCATGTCTCCCCTGGTGCCCACCTGTTTCTTCAACAGGCACCCTTAGCCCATCAAAAAGTCACTGCCCCTTCCATGGAGACAAGCTGGGACTGCATCAGAGCAAATTAATTTGACTTAACATGGCCTTCTCTCTGCTCTCAATTACCAAGTAAAGATCTGATATTCATTTACATTATTATGCTCTCGGGGACATGGAAAGCAGTTTCAAAGGCCAAGTAAAGGGCACTCAGCCGAAAGGGGAACAGTGCTTAGCAGAAGTCACCACAGAACATCTTGTGTCTGCCAATTTTTTTTTAAATCTCAAGGCCTCTTCCTCCCCACCAGCAAGATTCTTCTCAGAGGCTGCTCTCTGTCAAACAGGGTGCTGCCTGCAGTTGTCTTGGTTTCCCCACTGCACAGCCCTGCTCCCCACCCTGCACATGGATGGGGGGGGAGCTGTGGAGCTATCAGACTCAGCCTTCCCTGTACCCAGGCCTGCAACTTTGGCAGGCAGTGCCACCTTACCAAGCACCTCTGTCCTCCACTGGAAAGTGGGGATAACAAAGCCAGCAATCCAAAGTCCCACTGTGGGCTTAAGGAGAGTATAAGAGACCCTAGCAGAGAGCCTGGCACCAGTGGATGGCTTCAAGCCTGGCGACCTTGCACTTAGGAATTTGGTCCTGTGCTAGTGAGCTTTCCATTCCTGTGATAAATCCCTGAGAGAACCCACTTATGAAGCAAGAAGGGTTATTTTGGTTCACAGTGTTAGAGGCTTCAGCCCATGACTGATTGTCCATGTTGCTTTAGGGCCTGTGGTGAGCAAGCACCTGATGGTGGGAGCAGGTGGCAAAATTGCTCACCTCAGGGCTGGGGAGCAAAAAAGAAAGAAAGGGCAGGGATCAAGACCATTTTGAAAAAGAGCACAGAGTCCAAGGAGAACCCTTCTGTTTAAGGGCATACTCCCAGTGAACTAAAGATCTGCAACTAGGATTCACCTCTTAAAGCTTCCACTGCCTCCCAATAGCATCAGGGGGCTGAGTCTTTACACATGGACCTTTGGGAGACATCTAAGGTCCAGTCTGTGACAGGTCCTTTAGGAAATCTGTGTCAGCCTTTCCGCCAGTCTTTTCCCTCCCATTGCCTGTGTCTATCGTTCTACTTGGTAGAAACTCCATAGAAATGCCCCTGGAAGCACAGAGCTCCAGGCTGTTTAGCCCATCATTCCCCCATCAAAACACGCCCGACCTATATCCCCATTCATCAGTTCTGACCTGTTTGCTTCCAGCCTCCTGAAATGCAGCTGCCCTCGCAGACATCCAGACTCTACAGCTGTTTGCAGAGTGACAGGCCAGGCCTCCTCAGGGCCCTCGGTATGGAGCCTGCATCACAGCCACCCTCAAGAGGCCAGAGGGACCTGGAGAGCCATATCCTGCCAGGGGGATGGGGCTCCCTGTGTGCTTGGTCTGTGTGAAATAAAGTTGGTTTCCTTGGCATCTTTTCTGCTCTCTATCCCTGACCATGCCACCTGGGATGCTGGAAGGTTGATGGGGTACACTGGGGTGTTAGGGTTCCCAAGAATGGAATCGGCCCATGCTATCACACAGGGTGCACACTGCCATCGTTCTCCTGTGTGTGTGCATACAGTAATAGCCTTCCTCTTCCTCTTCACCTGGTCCCTTTAGCTGACATGCAGCCTCCTCCAGGAAGCTTTTCCAGAGCATCAAACTGAAATAGATGCTCATTCTCTATGCTCCTTGAATCCTTCCCTCAGCTCTTTGGTGTTCCCCTACTTAAGCATTTATATTGTGTGTGTATAAGTGTATGTGAGCATGTAAGAAATGAGTGAATAAATCAATGAATCAATGAGCCAGTGAACTAGTGAGCCCATGCATTGTAAAGGCATGGGGCATATAGATTTATGTGTCTCAATAAATGTGTGTCCATATTAGCATTAGAGAACCTGTGATCACCCATAGCCCCGCTCACCTCCTCACACAGCCCCACCACCCCCTCATAAACATACACGGGCACCAGAAACTACACCCCAGCACATCTTCCAACTTATGGTGTAGAAATATGTTTCTTCAAACACCCCTGAAGTATTCATAATACTAAAACTATCAGCTGATATTTTTTGACCACGTAGTGTGTGTTGGCTGTTGTGCTAAACATTTTATGTGCTATGAATCACTGCAGCTTTACAAAACCCTGAAAGATGAATGCACTGGTTTATTCCCTTTTTACAAAGGTAGAACCGGCATATTTATCCTAGATTTATTCAGGTAACCAGTGCTGACTCTATGTAAATTCCCGCTAGGCAGGCTCCCTACTGGGCTTCTGATATATCTGCACCCCAGGGCCCCTCTGGTGAGGCCAGTCACCTGTGGGAGGGAATTCCCGTTTGTATCACAGATGGATTCACTTACTGGGGCTGCGGTGACAAAACGCTACAGAGTTAATGCCTAAAGCAAGAGCAACATGTTGTCTTGCAGTTCTGGGGCATGGGGGTGGGGCAGGTAGAAATCCAAGTTCAAGGTGTTGGTTGCTACATAGGTGTCTGGGGGCCTCTCTCTTTGGCTTCCAGCTGGTTGTCTTCCCCCATCTCTAAACGTCATCTTACTCCATGTGTGTCGCGTATCCAAACTTCTGTTTTTTATAAGGACACCAGACCTATTGGACCAGGGGCTACCTGAGTGACCTTGGTTTAACTCGATTCCCATTGTAAAGACCTTATCTCTAAGGTTGCTTACGAGGTACTGCAGGTTAGAACTTCAGCATCCACCCTCCCCAGCTCTTCCTCCTTTGTCTTCATGTCTGTTGACGTGGTGTGGACTTAGATGCTACGCAAAGTGTACCAACTGATGGACACTCATGCCAGCAGAGAGGGGTCTCAGCCCTGAACCCTCCCCAGAGGCTGTGGATGGCAGCAGGCAGTGGTGGAGGATGGGGCAGGAAGGAATTTACTGGGCCCCTCTGGGAGAGCTGTCTGTTTCACTGCCTCTCTGGTAGTGTGAGTCAGGGAGCAAGAACTGTTCTTACCGGGGATGGTCATTCTCCCCTAGAGGAGTTCACAGGCAGATGCTATCAGAGGACTGGGCATCATCAGCCTGCCTCCAGCTCACTAGGTAGAACTGGGACGTGGGGGCGGGTGGAGATGTCAGGACCTCTGTGGGGACTTTGAGGCCCTGGTGTGGAGGAAGGAAGCCTCTGCTCCAGAGCCCACTGCACTTGGGGGTGGGGTTAGCATGGGATAGGACATGGGCTCAGGTACCAGGCTCTCCTAAATTCCTTGTGGTGGAGTCCCAGAGCCTCAGAGAAGTCCTAATTGGTGGGGATAGCTTCTCCCGAGGTCTCTCTCCTTAGCTTGCAGGTGGCCACCACTTGCTGTATCCTTGTATAACCCTTCCCCTGTGAGCATGCTGGTCAAGTGCCATTGAGGGATTAGGGTTAGAGTTTTCTGATACACAGATTGGATTAGGTTTCGATTTAATTACTTCTTTAAAAGCCCTGTCCACAAATACAGTTGCATTCTATGGCATTAGGTGGTGAGGATTTCAACATAGTAATTTTAGAGGGTCACAATTCAGCCCACAACACATGCCATACAAATGTAGGTGGCAGTTCTGTTCATTAATAACAGTAATTATTCATGTCATGGTTGAATAAGTTTGTTCAGAGCTCCTAGTTTTGTCCTCAAAAGCCATTAAAGAAGTTAGGAACAGACAGACTCACACTGCCTTCTTGGCTTTGGTGTTTCATTGAAATTTTTTTTAGATAGGCCTGGAACCTGTGAGCTCCTTGCTGTGTCATTTTGCTAGCTCCTATGTTTGTGCTGGGTCCTGTCCTTACACTGAGGATCCTGAGGAGCAGGCAGAGTCACCGTGCTTTTCTGTGAGACGTGCCCTCATTGGGGATATGGACAGTAAACAAGGAAATAAATATACTTTCATGGAGCTAGGAGTCCAAAGAAGAAAAATAAAGATGAAATTACCTTGTGAGTACCCTGTTAAAAATTTATAGGACATTTATTTTATAAAATGTATTTTTGTAAAGGAAAAAAACCTATCGTTGTTCTCCAGTGATGTAAAATGATGCCTCTAAAGACATTAAATCCAAGTGGTGGCTCAGCAGGAACCAGAAATCCTGGAGATGCTCATGAATGTCAGCTCACTGTCCTAGAAGGAAACCAGGTCCATATCTCAAGTCCCCCTTCTGAGGCACAGCCCAAAGCAAAGGTCTCTCCTCAGCTGGACCCTCTGTCCTGAAAGCTTCTTGCAGAATCCTATGGTCTGCAGTGTCACATAGTCAGCATGGTCAGCCCAGCACCCAGATAGTGACCATGCAAGTCATCGCTGCCACCACTTCAGATACGAGGGACATCAGAATGGCTTAGCTTCTGGGGGACCACAGTGAGTTCACTTCTTTCTGGATTTTTCTTCTTTGCAAGATAGATCTAGCCCCAGTATCAGCCTCCCCTCATTCCTGTGAACAATCGAATGTCCATGAAGCACTTACCTGGCTATGCTCGGCACATACTCCACCCAGCCATTGGATCAGCAGTCTTCATCTTTGCTCTCTGGGCTCATAAGTGCTGCTTTCTGATCCTCAAGCCTTGGACTTAAAGGTCCTCATGAACAGAGCCAACCCTTGCTGCAGGTAAAGTGTGATGTGTTCTGCTGTTTCTCTCCCTGCATATCTACATGCATGACTTTCTTCTTCCTCTTCATTTGCCCATTTTCAACTCAAGAGTGACCTCCTCCAGGTGCCTTCCTGAAATCACATGGGACTGAAATCAGTGCTGTTCTCCATGTTGCTGCAGCCCGCGCTTAGGTCTCGTGCATCCTGACTACTTGCTTCCCTACTGGGTGTGCGGGCGTTAAAGAAACTTCTGAGAGAGTGAACCAATGACCAAATAAAGGCACACGGAACACACAGGCAAGGACGCTTCCCCACAAATGGGCCCTACTTCGACATGAAAGAGACCCTTTCTACAAAAGCAGAACTAGTGTGTGTGTATGTGTATGTGTGTGTGTGTGTGTGCCCACAATGGGGGAGCCGGTACTGCCCCTGGTTATAGCTGTACCCTGCTATGACTTTTAGGCTGATATAAGCAGACTTGTTTCAATGATAAGGGTGTTGAAGAGCATGGATCCAGGTGGACTAGGTGGTCACCCCAGTACCTTACCTTGAGGCCATTTTTAACAGGGTGCTAAGGTCTGAAAAGAACCTTAAAGCTGGAGGATGAGGAGAAAGTCTGTAGGTCATTTTTCTAGGTGAGGAAATTGAGGTACATAGAGGGAAAAGATTTGCCTAAAGGCACTTGGCAGAAGATCTGAACTTAGAAGTTAGTTAACACTTCTTCACTCAGACGTGTATTGACTGACTCTTCCACCACTCCATGTCTCTGGCAGGCACTGTTCGGGTGTGTGCAGATGAAGATGAGGATAATGAGAAAAAGCTCTACTGTAGTGGAGCTTATGGTTTACTGGAGAGGTGAGGCGCTAACTGATGCCCTAATAGGAGCCCATCTGTGTCTGGTGCCCCCAGCCCTGCCCAGGTGCATTCTCCAGGTCAACCCAGTCTAAGCCCTGTCCCAAGACCCTGCTTCTGTGCTGAGTCTCTGTATCCTTTCTCAGTCTAGAGACCATCTGTGGGAAGAAAAGGAGCAGGAGACTTATGACAGCCAGGAAAGCAGATGCTGAAAGATGTCGCCTAGATTAATGTGATTAATGGCCCAGCCAAGCTCCTGTCCTTGTCTGTGGAGGTCATGGAGAGCCCAGGCTGTGAACCACTCTCTAAACCCTCTGCTTATTTACCTGTCAGCATGGCAGCTAGCTTCAGAGCTCAGTGGTAGGTGCTAGGCAGCAGCCCTGGTGACAGTGACACTGTCACCCTTTGTTAGGGACCATCAAAGCTTCAACTCCTTTAATATTAGTGATAGGCCATACACTGTGCTTAATGACATTCAGATATCCCTTCTACGGGTCAGAAGTGGGATTTCCCTGCCCTGTCAATCACTCCGTGCATTCTGTACACAGGAGAAGAAATAGAAAATGACTCAAAATTCTGCTTTGTAAATAGCTGTGTGTAGGCCCCATGGCACTATTCTGGGATCAGTATTAAAACTGTGCTGGCAGCCCCATGCCTGCAACTAGCAGAGCTCAGTGGGATGGCTTGTTTAGCCCCCTTTCAACACCCAGAAACTAAGTTTAAGGTCTCCTCCCCAGCTTGCTATAAAGGGTAATAGGAGACCCTTTGCAGGGGTGGAGGGACAAGAGGATGGGGACAGAAGTCCCTGCACTGAGAAGAGGCCCTTAGAAGACCTTAGCTGGTCCCCAGTGTATGCTTGGAGGTGTTTGCATCAGCAAGCAGAAGGACAGAATCCCTCCAGGCACAGTGGCCACACTCCCTGGCAAAGTGAGTCTCTAGATTGGGCTGACCCTTACCAATTAGGCAGCAGTTCTTCCTTGCTCAGTTGGCAGGAGTTCACAATTGCTTGGTCAGTACCATATTAGTTACAGCCACACAGCAGCAAGAGGTGAGCTGTAGGTGAGTGATGAGGGAGTGAGGAAAGCATTATCTGTATTTCTTGCAGCTTCTTATTGTTGTCATTACTCTTAAGCTCTGCCTCTTGGCAGAGTAGCAACATTAGATTCTCAGAGGAGCATGAGCCCTACAGTGGACTATACATGCAAGAGGGATGTTGGTTTTACCCTTCTTAGGAGAAATGTTCTGATGGTCTGAGGTGCAGCTGAGGCTGTGATGCTAGCATTGGGGGCATAAAATTATTATTAATTACAAACATGTATTAAAAAAACTAAAAGCCTACATCCACTTACCTATGGCTTCAAATAAGTCTTCCATGATAATTCTGGGAGGCTTCCTAGTGCCAAAAATATTGGGGACCACTGCTGTGGACAGAGCTTTCCAATCAGGCCAGCTGGTAAAATGGACCCAGGGGCCACATCGCTTCCCTTCCTTATTCTTTCTGGCCAAACATCTGAACAACCTGTGTCAGGTAGGTGGTCATGGGCCCAAGTTTCAGGAACAAATACGGGTTTGTTCCTGGCCCTGCCTTTTGTCAATTTGTGTAATCTCACACCTAAGTCTTGGTTTCTTCTTGATTAATAAGGAGAGGGAGAGAAAAACCCAATTTTAGAGCCTTCAACTGGCCCACCAAAGCACCAGTACAAGGATTATTGTGCTCATTTTACAGATGAAGTGGAGGCTCAGCAAGACCAAATGCCCATTCCTAGTTAGTGTTAAAGAGGCTGGGATTGGAGTTCAGAGCCTTTGACTCCAAGCTCAGTACTCTTTCTAAGACAGTCTCTGTCTGTCCTCCTGCTCTCAGAGCCTTCTGTCTGGACAGTGAAGGGAAAAATTGGACAGGTCCTCAGCCCAGCTCAAAGTTTCACCAGCCCTCTACTTAGCAGACCTTCACCTCTGATTCCCCCTCCCATCTCAAAGCTGGGGTGGGAAGTGATTCCATAAATTCTCCAGCCTGTTCACCTATGTTTCAGGAAATCCAATTTTGCAATGGCTCAAGTGTCTTGTGCCAAATTGTCATGGCGCAAGAAGTCACCCAAAAATTTTTAATGTGTCCTTTCTGAAAGAGAGCAAGACCTTAGAAGTATTGCTGCTGCTGCTGCTGCTGCTGCTGCTGCTGCTGCTGCTGCTGCTGCTGCTGCTGCTGCTGCTGCTGAATCATGAGGTATACCATTCAGAGCCGGGTGAGTGTCATGGGACTATTGCCCACCAGCCCCGTGCTTTGAAGTCTTCATTATGGGGACAGTAGGAGTGCTCTCATTAGCTGGGAAGCAGAGCCAGTGGCACCAGTGCATTAGCCTGGTTCCATTATTTTTCATATGTAGAAACAAGACCTTAAAGGGTCATCTATCTCTCCAAATCACACAGAAAATTTGAAGGAGACATAAACCAAGTGTTTTCCCTCCAGTTCTTGCTTCTCCTGGAGCTGGAATGATATGAGTCAAGGATAATTCAGCCTTTAATTGTGAATAATTAGGGAGAACATGAGAATATTGCTAGCATCTCCACATCTTGTCTCAAAGGGTTGGGTCCACATCCTTCCTTTCTTTGCATCGTTGAGTGGTCCAAAATCTGTTCAGTGTGGTGTCAGGCCCACCACAGGCTGATTGTGTGGCTAGGTAAGCTATGTAGCCATTCTGTGCCTCCATTTCCTTTTTGTGAAGTTGGGATGATACAATGCCATCGCATCTATCTCGTGAACTTTTTCAGGTCTTTTTGGTCTCATTTAACATCTGGACATCAGTGCTTCCTGCTCTGCCCCTCACAGAGTCCCACCTACTTGAGCCCACAGGCTGAAGTCTCCCACCACTTGCAGAGTGTGGATGAGATCTTCTTTTGTGGGTTTAACTATTGAATGAATGCAGAACTGGCAGTCACACTCTCTTTGAACTCTGCCAGTGGGCAGACATTAAAAGATTTTCTTGTATGATCTAACTTGGGACAAACCATGTGATCAGACAGCCCCTGTGCCAGCTCAGTAAGGCAACACTGACCTCCTCACATCTTATCTTTCTACCCTTCCTTCCCTTTTCTCTTGGTCTCACTGCCCTGAGATTGTACCTTCGATAGCAGATGAACATTTACACCTTCCCTCAGGTTCATTTTCAAGAGATGCTGCATTAAGACTAAACCTATGGCAAAAGGTGATGTGAGATTAAATAAATGGATGCATGGGAAGCACTTTGATCTGCCACTAGCACTTTGCCAGTACCCCACGGATCTGAGCTGTGGCTGTTACCGTTATGGTTGTTAGTATAATTGTTACTTTTGTAGATGACTATAGCTAGGCTTTTAAGTGACATGTCGCCACCTGTTTGGTGGACCTCTGAGCTAGACCCACCTCAATCCCATTCTGGTCTCTCTTGTCTGGAATCCTCATGCATTCATTCACTCATTCATTCATAAGACAAGACCTTGTAGTGTATCCTCTCAATCAGTCAGACATTCCGGGCATGGCTTCTGGCCTTAGAGACTCACACTAGTCTCACTTGCCTGTTACTTTCCTACTTGTCTGCTTCCTTCTAGCCTCAACTTCCCCTGACTTCCAGGGAGAGCTGGGGCTCAGCTGTAAGTTCCCTACACTCTGGGCCTTTCTCTGTCATGTTTGCAGTATGACTTGCAGCTCTTTGTTTACCCACTGCTCTTTCTGCCCAACTGAGAGTAAGTGGCAAAAGCCTCCTTAAGAAAGAGATATTTAAATAAAAATCTGTAGGGAGTAAAGTGTCCAAGAATAACTATAATTCAGGGTATAACCTTCTAAGTGGAGGGACCAAACTGTACAAAGGACCTGAGGTAGGAGTGTGAATAATGCATCTGAGTACTTGTGAACAAGCTAGTAGAGTTGGAATGGAGTGTGCCAGAGGGAAAGAGCAGAAGACACTATTACAGAGGTGAAGGGGGCCAGATCATGTAAAGCCTTGTAGGATGCTGTAACATATTGGCATTAAATCTGATCAAGATGGGAGCCATTTAAGGGGACAAACCATCCCCCTCCAAAAGACTGAGGGTACTCGGAGAAGACAGGACAAAACAGTGATATTCTTGGGCAATCTAGGAAGAAGCAATCACCTAGATTCACCCAGGGTTTCCAGAGAACACTGCATAACCTCCCTGGCTGTGTGAGGATTGCTGTGACTGCAGGGTGAAGAGTAGATTGTAACAGGGCAAGACCAGAATGAGAGGGACCTACTCAGAAACCACTGATTTGGGTGAGGAAGGAAGATGGCTCAGACTAGCACCGCAGCAGCGGAGGTGTGAGAGGTAAGAGACCCTGAGCACATTCAGGAGCAGCCCAAGTGGCAGGAAAGGTCAGTGGAGAGATGAGCGTCTGTTCCCTGCCTCAGTGACAGACAAGGGGCGCACATGTCCAGCTGGGCTTCCCTGAGATTCTGCTTAGTCCCACTGCTTCCTGTGTGGGACAGGCCAAGAAATAGTGATCCGTGGTGTGTCCCTTAGGATGCTGTCATCCTGGCCACACCCTGGGCTTGGAGAGAGGGAAGAGCATGGCATCCTTCTTACAGGGGAGGAAATCAAGGCTTAGAGCCAGGATGCTACCGGGTTCACCAGTAAGGGCAGCCCAGGCTTCCGTGTCCCAGGGGCTACTCACCTGCAGCGGGTGAGCCACAGTTTCCCAAACCTTGATTTTCTCCCCTGTGAAATGGAGGCAGAAGTTCCAGTTAGCAACATTGAAAGGCATGAAGGAGACCATGCATATGACATGATACGTAGTAGGTCCTCAGTTGTGTCACTCCCCTTCCTTCCCAGGCCCAGCTCCATCTCCCTGTATAAGCTTTTCTCTGTTAGTAAAGGAATGCTCTTAGGGGCCGTGTTTGGGAGCCCAGTGGAACCATTCTGCTCAGCCAAGTGGGGAATATTTATATCTTCCGTTCTAAAGGCAAATGATTTCCTAGAGATGCTGAATTAGTTCCTGAGCAGCCTCCAGGCTGCCTTGTAAATACACAGACAGGAGCATTAAGTGAGCCCCCATTTGTCCAGCAAACCAGAACAGAGATGCTTGAGGACTGTAAATATGGGGACTGTGTCTCTTCAAGCTCCATGTTCTCAAGACAGAAGTTTTTATCCACTCCTGCTCTCTTAATCCTCAAACACTCAATCATTTAGAAATTCATTCCAATGAATGTTTATTGAGTATCTATCATGTGCCAGGCACTGTGTTACACGCTGCAGAGACATGGCAGGAGCAAGAGGGACAGAATTGTGCCGTTGTGGCACTAACAGTGTACTGACTGCAAGATGAGACCATGGTGTGCAAGAAAACAATGGCAACAATCATCATTATCATCATAGTAATAATAACTTGCATTTTATGAAAGTACTCAAGTCTGAAGTGTGCTAGTCAATGTGTTTTGACAAATGTGTGTCATATAGATCATCTTTAACCACTCCAGAAAGTTCTCCTGTGTTCCTTCCCAGTCAAGTCTTTCCTTCTGCCCCAAATAACCACTGCCCTGACTTGTGCCATCCTAGGTTATTTACAACTGCTCTAGATTTTCACATGATTGGGATCCAGCACAGGAACTTGGGTGGGGCATCTTTCACAACCAATTGTTCACTTTTTAAGTTGGTGGGCAATGTTTCATTGTCTAAATAGACCACAGAATTTTAAACTGTCTTCCTGTAGGTGAGTATTTGGGTTATCATGGAGAGAGCTGCTATGAATATCAATATTTGAGGTTCGAGTTTTTTTGTGTTTTTTTTTAAAGCAGACGTTTGTTCTCTTTCTGTGGTGATAGATGCCTAGGAGGTGAACTGCAGAGTTGAGGGTGAACACACAACACTTCTTGTGAAATTGTCAATCTTTCCCAGTGTGCTCATGCCATTTTCTCACTCCACAGGTAGCATAGGAGAATCCCAACTCCTTCACGTCTGCACCCACATTTGCTGTTGTTGGTCCTTTAATTTTAGCTGTTCTTGTGGGTGTGTGGCAGAAAGCATACTATGCTTTCAAAAGGCGTTTCTCTAATACTAATGATGCTAAGCACTTTTTCAAGCTTATATTGGCCATTTGCATATATTCCTGCATGAAGTATCCATTCAAGTCTTTTTATTGGGTTTCTTATCATTTTATCACCCAGTTGGAAGAATTTCCAGATGCAAGTGCTGTGTCAAATGTGTTTTGCAATATATGTTATCCTATTTTCTTTCACAAAAGTGTATGTAGATGAAGCAGATGGGTTTTTTTGATGAATACTAGTTTATTATTATTTTTCCTTTTTGATCCATTATTTCTAAACCCTTTCTAAGAAATCTTTGTCTTCTCAAGATGTCAGCAATATATTCTCCTGCCTGGCAGAGTGGTCCATTCCTGTAATCCCAGTGCTTTAGGAGGCTGAGACAGGAGGATCTCAGGTTCAAACCCATCCTGGCAACTTAGTGAGTCCCAAAATAAAAATCAATCAATCAATCAATCAATAACAAAAGGGCTAGGAATTTAACTTGGGTTCAATACTCTGTTCAAGGGTCAGTAGAGATAGCCTTCTATCTTTTACTTCTAGCAATTTGCTGTTTGAGCCTTCACATCCTGGGATCATAGGAGTGTGCCACTGTATCCAACATAAAATCCTTCTTGAAGTAAGATACAAGCAGAGTATCTATAAGAAAGGTGCACAAAGAGATGTGAAGGAGGCCAACCATGGACAGTAGAACAAAGCCAGGCATCTGGACCAGTGACCCCAGGCATGTGAACACAAAGTATGTTGTGTGGCACCACAACCCTTTTCTGAATACTTGTTATTCAGCGTTACTGTGGCAGTAGATAGCTAATACAGTGAGTTAGCTCTGCTTTCAATAGGCAGATCATTTATTTCTCACTGAACCAAACAAGAGATACTGCTCTAGCTAGAAAAACAAATGAATAAACAAATAGATGTTGGTTATTCACTATTGTGGGTGTGTCATACTCTGCTGGGTAATCAACCTATTACTATTTAATAATGTCTTCAGTTCCAACATCATGAAGTATCACTCTGTAATTATTAGCAGAACTTAGACACTCTCAGTGTCAGGGACCAAGTGGGAAAGGGGAAATGCAGTGACTGTCAAAAAACCTTAAGATGCTTGTCAATTATTCATGCTTACCCACTTATACACTCATGGCTCAGCTCAAGGGCAGAGGGGTGGCATGCCTGGCCTGTGCCCACTGAACCTGGACAAATGCTATACATAACGGCCTTTGGGGAGGGGAGGCACTTCTGACTTCTGGCTCGCACTGAATCTCAGTGTTATTGTGGAGTGGGCAGCATGGCAGTGGGAAAGGTGTCAAGTTGTTCTTGAGGGCTCTTACCAAGCAGCACCACAGGCTTCTTCAGCTGTCCCCTCTATGTCCTTTATCCAGTCCTCAAAGGGACTTTGACTGCATGATGGAAATATCCCGTGTTAGTCTGATCCTCTCCACCTCTACTGCTGTCCTCATTAGAGCTACAACATTTCCTGTCTGAATACTGTGATTCTCTCTTACCTAGAGCCCATCTTCTGCTCCTTCCTTCAACCGCATCTTATTCATCTGACATTCAGAGTGATCTTGTTAGCAATAAAGTAGAACAAACATCCTGCACTCAGAATTCTTGCATGGCTTCCTATTTAGCTCCAGGTAAAAATAAAATCTTTACTGTGGCTTTTCCTTATCGATTATAAGGAAACAAACCACTTCAAAACATAATGGTTTAAAATAACAATTCAATAGTCCTCACAATTTTCTGGTTGGCTACTTCTGTAAAGGGTTGGGGTATGGGGACAGCAGGGAAGTTCAAAGTGTGCCATGGCCACAACTGTTGCTGGAACTCATCTTGTGCCAGCACTGGGGGTCCTGTTCATATGGCTGCTTGTGCTTCCTCCCATCATGGTGGCTGAGTCCCAGTGTGACAGTACAGGAGGTGACAGCAAAGGCTGCAAACCTCAGAAGGCCAAGCCTTGGAAATTATACATCTTTGCTCTGCTGCATTCTATTAGTTGGCCCATTTTTATTGTTTGTCTATACTGAGACCACAAAGGGATCTATTGACGTGACTGTTGAGATGTGTGTTTTATTGAAGGAGGAAGTCACCAATGTAACTGGTTCTCACTGCCACTATTTCTAGCACTGTGCTGTCTCAGATGGCAGCCACTAGACACACAGGGCTATTGAGATACAAAATATGACTAGTCCAAACTGACATAGGTTGGAAGCATAAAATTCATACCAGATTACATAGTATAAAAAAAATATCTCATCAATACTATTATAAATTGTCTTGAGATGAAAATATTTGTTATTCTATATAGGGTTAAATAAAATATATTATCTAACCTGATCTCTCCTGCTTATTTCTACTCTAGCTAGGAATCTGAAACTTTTCTGACTTGTGCTCTGTTTCCTTTGAGAGAGTTGCTGCAAAATGCACTTGCAAGGGATTGTCCTCAAGAGACCTGGGACATACGAGGTTTCAGAAAATATAGTATGTGTTTAAATTGTTTAAATTTATTCAAAATATTTAAAAATTTATTCAAAATATTTAAAATTTTAAGATTTATTCAAAATATTTTAAAATTTATTCAAAATATTTAAAAATTTTATTACAGTAAGAAACATTACCACTAATCCCCTCCCAAAGTACTCCCCCAACTGAAAAAAGGCAGAGGAGCTGCAGACTTCCCAGAAGGGGTTGGCTGCTTGGTGGCTGGCCCTGGCTGTCCAGCTGCACCCTGTAGGTGATACCCAGACTGTCACGGAGACAATCATGTTCATGTAGGATACAGAGCAAAAGAGAGCAGAAGTCACTGATCTGAGACCAGGGACCATTTTAATAGTAGCTGAAAGCTGAGACTAAAGTAACTGAAAGAAGGGCTGTAATTTAATGCAGTTGCTCCAAGTACAGTGAACACAAGCCTGTGGTATGGGGAAGGATGAGTAGAACAGAAGACACTCTCAGCAACAGGCTGCTCTGGACACACGGGTCTCACTTGCATCTACTTAAGCGGTGGGAGCACTGTAAATTTACTTAAAATGAAATAATGGATGTGCAAGCATGCTATAAACGTTAAAGTACTCTGTAAATAAGAGACAATGGGTTATTTTGCAAACAAAATGTCCTCTTGATATAAGAATTCTAAAGATTCCACAAGTGCAGAAGTGTGACCACCCTGTTCCCCACTGAATCTACCAAAGCCAGGCACTGGGAGACACTAATGTATATTTGGTGGATAATTGAGTGACTGAATGAAAAAGAAATAATCACAGGGCCCGGACTCCAGATGCCTCCATTGGTGTACTGCCCACACTTCTAAGGGACCTCTGGCTTGTCATTTTACCTTCTGAACCTCTGTTTCCTCCTCTATAACCATAGTGCATAGCTCATAACAAGAATCCAGTAGGGAAATACAGGTTAAGTGCAGGGCACGGTGGCTGGGTTGCAGCCAGTGCATAGTAATGGTAAGCCACCTTTTGTGTTGCAAAATCAGAATCCAAACTAAATACATTGGAAATTCTAAATTTAAAATACAGCTGTCCTGACAAAGCATTTCTAAATCAATGCATGAGTGGGTTTCAATTCTTACAAGAAATGCCCTCAGGAAAGTAGCTTTGTTTATCTCTGGTGGGAAATCAAGTTATGAAACTGATAAACTAAGGTGACCATTACTCATCAGGCTGTGGCAACAAGTTTACTGCAGTGGATGGCTATCCCTGAACACAGGGTTCCTCCTCCAGAGCCACCAATAGCTGTTGGCCATGTGAGAAAAATGAGCCTCTTATCTGTGGCTTCATGTGGGCCTACAGCTGTGTCCATGGGGCCACAATGAGGCACTACAGGGATGCAGTGAAGGCTCCAGCATCTGATTGGAGCCCTGGTGTGACAGGGGTTAGGTAGCATCCTTGAGAGTCTTGTTATACTGACAATGGGCTGGAAGAATGCTCAGAGCTCAGCTACTCTGGCCAGGATGGGGATTTTTTTTTTCTTAGAATTCTCTTCTGTAGCCACTTATTCTAAAGATACTGGTGGAAATCTGATGGGGAATGCAACAACACATCTATGTGAATGGGTGAGCATCTGGTGATTAAATCATGGCAAGGGGTGGAGGAGAGGGTCTTCACACTATTGAATGTACATTATCTGGACACTGAACATAAAAATGCAGGAGGCAGGACAGCGACACAACTCCACTGCTGCCCAGTTCTTAGCAAGTTTCTTACTCCCACTGCACTCGTCCAACTTCCCTGTCTGTACAGTGAGAATAATAATGAGCCTTACTTCTCTAGTATTTACATGAATCCTGTGTTTGGAAAGTATCAGGTGCATAGGAGATGTACAACACACCCTAGATTTTATTATTTTGGCTCCTGAGCAGTGATTCAAATGCTCATCCACTAATAGTTCTCACTGTGGGTTCCAAAGTTGAATATGGTGGGGTAGGAAATTTGCTGGAAAGAGTTGCAAATTCTGTTGAGGAGAAAGTCTTGCAAATAAATATGACTTGCTATTAAGTTCAGGGGCATATAAACTTCTGAGGGAGGGAGATGAAGATGGGGGGGTCAGTAAGCAGGTCAAATGTAGGACCAAAGAATTTTGAGTCACATGATAAACAAGGCTTGAAGACATAGACTAACACAGTAAAACCACCATTTATCAAGCATCTGTTATCTTCCAAATGCAGGCTGGTCATTTTGTGTACATGATCTCCTTTACTTCTCAGCAAGATCTAGATTTTTTTTCTCTTTTTATTGGGAGAAAACCGAGCTCTGAGAGGGCAAATGCTAACGTCACATAGCTAAGAAGACATAGGGTTTGGGTCTGTGTCTATTTTCAAGTATAATTTTCTTCCCAAAAAGAAAAGATTTCACTATACAGACTGGCCTGTGAAAAAAGAAACACCCAAAGTCATGCAGTGAAAAATGTCCCTTTCCTCCTGCACCCTGTCCCATCGCTGAGCCTCACCCATTCCCAGTGATTTCTTATAAATCTTTCCTGATATATTTTTTATGCATGACAAGCATAAATGTAAAATATGTCAATTTTAAATACATAAAATAAGTCAAAAAACAAAATCATATCAAATGAATTAGCCCCGCAGTATCCATGGAGATTTGTTCAGTGTCCCCTGTGGACACTGAAATTTGCGAATGCACAAATCCTTTATGTAGAACTGTTGCATTTGCACATAACCTATGGCCATTCTCCTCTAAATCATCTTTAAGTCATCTCTAGGTAACATGTTATACCTAATATAATATAAATGTTGCACAAATTATTGTTATTCTGTATTATTCAGGGCATAATGACAAGAAAAACAAAGTTTGTTTATGTTCAAAAAAATTTTTTCCTGAGCATTTTCAATCTCTGATTGGTTAAGTGTGTAGATTTGAAAACTACAAATACAAAAGGCTGACTATAAAAGCTTCTGCCCATCACTTTTGCATTTAAAAACCTACCTTGGAGATTTTCCTGTTTCAGCACAAAGGGGTGCACTATAGCAAACCCCTGAAGGAATATACCATTGTGTTTTTACCAGACTCCATTGGCGGGCACTCAGATAGTGTCTGGTCTTCTGCTTCTGTGATGTTACAAAGGATACCCTGGCATATGCATCTTAGGCTTTATGTTTGAGGCCATTTGTAGGATGAATTCTTAAAGGCAAGCAAGTACTAATCAAAAGATATGCTGTTGTTGTTGACAGTAAATCTTGCTAAAGTGCCGGGTTGGTGTGGTTTCCTACCGCCTGGAGCTCACTTGTGTCCACCATCAGCTGTGCCGTGGGCTGAATTCTCAGGGATGAAAGGCACCACGGTGAGGAACAGGGCTCCATCTACTGTGGTTGCAGGCAGCAGCATGGACCGTTTTATACATCGCCTTCTTCTGGAATAGGGAAGGTCATCTCAATTTGTCAGGCTTGCTACCGTTGTTTATATTGTTCTAGGTTGTGGCTTTGACAGGAACAGCAGGAATGATGTGCATATATACTATTCTCACCTCATTCCATCTCCTCTCTACCAAGACAAGAGTCTCTATTGTCTGTTCTGCATTGCCCCCACCCTTCCTTCCCTCCTGCCCTGAACTCAGTATGGGGTAAACTGAGATTCTCTCCACAGTTGAACAGGAGAGATAAGAGAAGAGGAGAGTTGGCCACTTGTGGGGAAGCTCCCCACAAGTTGCAGCTTGTGGGAAGGTTAGGAAAGGAATCACTCTGGGGCAACTGCCATACAGAAGAATAAGAGGAATTGGGAAAAGGAGTTTTAAACATGATGCTGTGGGTTATGAACTGGGTATTTCTTTGAGAGAGGTGATGTCTTAATTACTTTTCTCTCATTGCTGAGACAAACATACACAACACCCAAAGTTAAAGAAGGAAAAGTTGATTTAGCTTACCGTTTGTAGAGGTTTCAGTCCATAATCAGATGACCTCAAGGCAAGTGGCGTGGCAGAACAGTCACGGGTGAGGAGAAAGTAGCAAAGCAACAAGCAGGGACAAGCCTGTCTCTGTCCCTTATAGTGTATGCATGTTACCTGCCCTAGGATGGGTTTAGCGCTGACACCCTTAATAACAGCATTGGACCAAGAATCAGTCACAAACTCTAGATTCATTCAGTCACCTGTGAAAAGCCTGCTCTCCATGACTACATGAAGTTTTGAGGTCATATCTAGACACAAACCATAACAGGTGAGTAGATACTAAAATTCGGTGTGTTTTTTTTTCTTTTTTCATACTCTTTGTCTGCTGAACAATATTTCTACTCCAAAAATGGACCATGTGGTACCCCCGGATTTACATGGTCCTGTGGCTTAGATCTACAATGACCCTCCAAAGGCTCATCGGTTCAGACATTGGGCTTTTGGAAGGTGATTGGATCATGGGGTGCTATTCTTACCAGGGGAGTAGTCTGCAGATAAGTCCACAGCTGAATGTACAGTTAGGAGGTAGGGTTGTGTTGTAAAGTGGTTGCCAGAGTGTGACCTGGAAGAGTATATCTACCTCTCATTCTGATTCCTCCCTTCATTCCCTGCTTTCTGGCTGCCAGAAGTATCTTTTTCTCTGCTCTCCTGTTTCTACATGTCAACTGTGGTTTAAAACCATGAATCAAAATAAACTTTTTTTTTAATCTTAAGTTGAGTTTTTGGGTATTTTGTCCCACTGATGAGAAAGTGACCAAGACACTTGTGTTATTAGTATTGTGTTATTTGTATTGCTTTTGGTCACCGTCAGCATTCTTATTGTTCTTTGTTAAATACATCTGTTTGGGGGATACAGCATTTGATGTTTAGCAAGTTAAAAACAAACATGGGAGCTAGGTAATATTATTATCCTTATTTTACAGAGGAAGAAGCTCAGGTTAAATATGGTTCATTCCTTGCTCATGACCTCATGGCTTGTGCCAGGGCTAGAATTTACAATCGTGTGTACCTGTCTCAAAGGTCCGTGGTTCAATCCACTGGAATCTTGGTTAGCATTTTATTAGTGTAATCTGTGTTAATGTAAATGTTCTTAATTTGCATGATATAATTTTGAGCCTCTTGGGAGTGAACACAAATTCATGGTTACCTAAGACTTTCCTGGAGAGCTAAAGCTGTCCCCAGGGAGAGACTGAAGCCTCTTGAAGGTCCTGGTAATTGTGTAAAGGAAATCAGGCTGGCCTGTGTTTGTGGATAACAGAAATGGCATGTGTAGCAAGAAGGAGGAGAGAAAGTACACTAATGCTAGGCCTGGTACAAAGGAATGAAACCCCAGAAGTAGATAAGGCTGAGTTATGAAGGAGTTTGAATGCCAAACTATAGGGTTTTGTTTCATGGAGAAGTCAGGAAGCTGGGGAGGGTGGTGAAGGCTTATAAGGCCAGCGCTCTAGGAGGCTGAGGCAGAAGGATGGTAAGTTTCACCTGAGCCTGGGCAACAGCAAGATGCTGTCTCAAAAAAAAAGTAAAAAATAAAAAAGGATGAAAAAAGGATGGAGATGTAGCTCAGTGCAACCCAGGATTCAATCTCCAGTACACACAGACACAAAAGAAAAAGTCCTTAAACTGTTTTAGTAGATTTTCCTTCTAAGAAAATCACTCCAGCTCCAAAGAAGATGATGCATCAAGAAGAAGAGGGTACTAGGAGAGGCTTGGAACAATGGGGACAGTACTGAAAAAAAAATCTTGGTAAGAGATGAAAACTAGAGAACTCAAGCAGAGAGAGGTGATATAAAAGGATCCTGAATCTGCATGGGATGTGGTGGCTGAGACAAAGGGAGAATCCCTGGATGTCTCTGGGGTTTCTAATCCAAGTATCTGGTGTTTTTCCAAATGCTGCTTAGCATCAGCCCGGAGCAGAGGCCTTGGATGATGTATAAATTCTGTGGCTTCAGGAGACAGCTCTGTTCCGTCACCTATTTTCCAGGCTCCTCCATAAGAATCTATGCTATGAACTACGTGACTTTAATCTGATGTGCACAACTATATTTTGCCTTCTTTTCCACAATCCCAGCCTTATGAAAAGATGCTGACAGTGTCTCATCAGAGCTCAATAAAATTAGCTCTGCTCCCATCCCATTTCCCATCCCTGGGTGCCCGCTTGGATTCCTTGCCAGGAAAATCTGCCCAGGCAGTGAAGCCCCATGCCAGGGATGTACAATCCCCTGTTACTGTGATTAATTTGGATAAACATATGTTGGAGAAGCAACAGAGAGTGAGACTTCCTCCATGAATTAGAATGAGCTGTGTGGAAACCAGTCATTCAAGCCTCAAATTTAGAGCCACCTTCCAGGAGGAATGGTGCAGGGAGAGGGATTTTGGAATTTCAAAGCGATGAGGTTTCTTGAAGTTCCTTGAGGGGAGTCTTCACATGCCACTTGCTTCTTCCAACTTGGCAGGAAAACAACGCTGAGAGCACTGGAGAGGAATGCAGCCTTGTTTTGTCCCCAAAAGTTTGTTTGAAGTTGGGAGAAAAAGCCACTGTTTGCTGAGATACTTTAATAGAGTGGTCCCGCACTTCGGCACTGATGTCAGCTGAACTGTGGAGCCTCAGCCCAGGGATTTTTTACAGAGTCTCATTTTTCTCACCTGCAACATGTAGGACAATGATGTTATCTAGTTCATGGAGAATCTTGAGGCTCCAACTCATGCAATAACATGTACCGAGTGCATCTAAGCAGCACCTTAGGAGCATCAGCTATTGGCCGGGTGCCATGCTAAGCACTGACACTTGGATAAAGCAGACTGGTCCCCTGACTACTCAGAGTATAAAGTCTAGTAGATTATTAATACAACCCCTGACTCAGGCTTTCTTAGTGATTTCCTTGTGGGTGCCAGACCTCATCCTGTTTCTCATTCTCCTTTATCATCTGTATGCGTTAATCAAAAGCTACAGCAAATTCAGTGTCTTTTCTCTTTAAAGCAGTGAGTTCATTTATAAAGAGTACTGACAGGACAGTCTGTTTGCTGTATATGAGGTCCTTGGTCACAGGAACCTGTATGTAGTATAACAAGCCTCTCTTGCTACCTAAGGAAAAGCAGATTTGTATCACTTGCTTTTTTTTTTTTCTTAAATCACCTCATTATATTGTATTTACCTGTGTTGGGGAGAGCCATGTTCTGGTCTGGGTTGGGACTTCTGTAACCTGGAGCATTGAAGAGGGACTTGTCTACTCTAATCCTGTGAGTGCGAGGTTGCTAAGGAGACCACTGTCATATTCAATCAGTAAACACCAAAAGAGGAAGCTTCTCATTTGAGCAAGAAAGACCCTGTTTCCTTTGAATTGGAGTGGAGTCTTTGTCACAAAGATTGGGAGGGCAAGGGGGGCTCTTTGTGACTCTATCTTTCCCTTGTCCTGAAGCCGGAGAGAAGGAGGATAAAGGGGGTATCTTTTACCTAATCAAGAAATTAGGTACCCTAAGATTCTTTCTGGAAACCTGTGCTTTGTACTTTGTAGGAAGTGATTTCTAAAAGGGAAAGAAGAAAGGAGAGAAAATAAAATCAGAAGAGCCAACCTCGAATGGAATAAACAGCTGGGTTAGTAAGCAGCAGGAACCTGATAAGGTGAAGATTTTAGATATAACAGGCTTGAGATGCAGAAAAGACTTCGCCACTGAAGGAACTAACCCTGTGTCTGAGGCGTGTTCATCCTGCTTGCTTAGGAAAAACAAGAAGGACACACTAATCTCAGCTCAGATTGACAGCAGCCTCGGCTTACTTACTGTGAAGTGCTGAAGTGTGCCATCAAATAGCATAGGATTAAAAAAAAAGAGGTAATTTGCATATATGGCATTTTAGGTTGTTGGAGTTCTGTGTTTTGAGTTCTGTGAATGTGTATTTATCCAAGATGTGTCCAGATCTTTGAAATCCTCAACTGCGGTCAGTTGAGTTTCCATGACAAGTGCAGAGACAGAGCCTCTAAAAGTCAGATAGGAGCTTGCCAGAGAACTCAGTCTCTTACCTGCTTTGGGTCCTGGAATCATCATTTCCTGGATTATATGTGCAGAATGGAACCAGTAGGCAGCTTCACTCAGCAATTTCAGGCAACAGAGGGAAAAGTCGGGAGCCAGAAAGGTCCAGTGACCTGACCAAGGTCAATATGATACTCAAAGCCCAGGTATCCTGGCCTCCAGTCTTGTCTACATCTCAGCAGCAGACCTGTTGTTTCATGGGAAGGTTTTAGATTTCTTCACTGAAGACATCACATGACTCCAACACAGAGCCACGGGGAAGCTGACCTGATTAGTTTCTGACTCAGTTTTATCTCATTCTCATCTGTCCTGCAGGACTTAACATCTCTGTCTCCAACAACTTCAGCTCTCTGTTCTCTGCAAAGCCTCTCCTTGCTGGTCCCTGAGGAGGGATAGAGGGTGATGGATGGGCCTCAACAAGGGAGATGGCCAGCAATAAGAAAAAACATGTGATCAGGCACTCTTTTGGTGACATGCACATACAAAGAACCACAAAAGAATGGCTTTTCAAACAGCATAAATAGGCAACCACTGGGCCTGAGTGCTAGCTGCTACATAATGAACACTTGCCTTTTGCTAACAACATTTTAAGTCAGTAATTGGCCCAACAGGGGACATGATCTGTACACAGAGTCACGGAATAGTACAAAAAAAAATCTCAGAATGGCTTTGCCTCCCATCAGCAGAGCTGCCTGTGTGTTGAGCCTGGTCAAGATGCTTTCTTGGCATTTGGCAGAGTCAGACATTCAATCTACAGGCTTTAGAAGACATCCCTCCCTGGGCTCCCCAGCCTTTTCCACATCAGAAGCCTCTTTGATATGTTCCCCTCCTTCCCTTGGGTCTCATGTTCTAAAGAATGCAGACAGAAAACCAAACTGCTCTGATCATCTGAAAGGGGATGTGTTTTTCCACAGAATAACCATGGATCTCTATAACTAATGATCACTCCGTTAATAGGATGCCTCTAGAAGATAAGTGGCCTGTCTCATCTAAAATCATAATAGTATCAATACAAATATGATTTATTGGATGCTTATGGAAGCCCAGATAAGGGACTGACAAGGCATATCTTACTTAATCCTTAGCAAACAGTCTTGAAGTTGTCCTTAACTCCACTTTAGGACTCTGAGGTACAGAGGCATTCTGCAGTTTCTCTAAGCAGCTCCAATCTCAGCGACTGTTAACCACTACATGTTACAGTCTTTTCAAGAATTTTTTTGAAAAATTGACCCTCATTTGGGGAATACCAATTCACAGTTTCTTCTTGGGGAATTTCTTTATAATTTCTTTTACAAGGTTTGAGGTTACAGGTTAAATATTTTTGTCCTGGGCTCAAACTTTTCCCATAATAGTTAAGGCCATGCTGGCCCAGTGAGTAGTAGAAACTTGCTTTGTATGGACATAGGTAATTAGCAGCAATTCTGATTTTTAAATTCTAGGTGTTCCAGTTCTGACTTATGAGCATTTTATATCTCACTCTACCTCAACAAATAGTAGTTTAACACCTACCATGAGAAGAGCAGCTATGTAGCAAAGGTGTTGTCACTCTCCTAACCTATACCTAGGGCAGACATTACTAGTCAATCATGTAACTCTTTCCTGTGAAATGCAGATGTGTTTCAAGGCAGGAATTCCCAATCAACTGGAGTTTGCAAATGAGATAAAACCTATTTATTACAATGCTATTGATACAAAACAAGTATAACATGAGTGTATGCTTTCAAAAATTGTATTGCTTTCACAAAATTATTTCAGTCCAAAGTAATTTCTTTGTAATACTACAGCTTTAGTATCTCTAATTTAAATCCAAAATGTTCTGAAATCTGAAACTTTTTAAATGTTGACATGACACTCTTAAAAGTTCCAGATTTTGGAGCATTTTATGTCTTTAATTTTCAGATTAGAGATGATCAACCTATAAAGTTTCTGCAAATAGTCCCAGATCCACAAAGCTGTGAAATCTGAAATATTTCTGGTCTCAAGTATATTCTACCTATTCTAGTGAAGACCATATACTAGGGCTGGTAATTTTTGGAGATGTATAGGCAGTGTTTGTCCACAGGATCAAGATAAATCAGGGTGGGAATAGTACACCTGGAGGGGCTTGGTGTGAGTTATGAAGAGTCGTCCCAAGGAGACAGTAAGCTAAGGGTTACATGGCCTGAAGCCAAGGAGAAGGGAAATGCAACCTGTTATGCATTAAAAACTGGTGGTTAACTTAACGCCAGCTGGATTACATCAGCAAGGTGCTGAGCATAGATGTCCTACCTGAGGAAAGTTGTCAGAATAAATAGAGATGGGGAGAAGGAAAAGTTAGGCATTAAGGTGCTGAGGCATTGAAGATTCTCCTACAAGTTGCTGTTTGAGCCATTGGTTCTCCTGGAGAAGCTCTAGTCCTTACACTGAGCTCTGCTTTCTGGCTCTGGAGGAAAAGACGTGTGCTGCTTAATCTCCAGGATGAACTCGCCACACTGGCTTCCCAGCATGTACTCAACTGTGCTTATCGTCAGAGGAGCTCTGGGCCTCCGTGTCACTGAAGATGGCTGAGGTGATTTTCAGGACATCCTTGGTCTTTGTTGTGAGTGAGACTTCTCGGCTCCAGCGTGGAACCCCCAACCTACCAGCACAGCTCCTTCACCCTGCTGGCATAGACTTCCTAGCTTCCACTGCTGACCTTTGGGCCTTCCCAGCACAGATCCGTAAAAGAGACTGGCCTGAGTCTTTCTTGGGGGGCTCTAGACCTCCAGATAGACTCGTGAGAGGCATTGTCATGAGCTCTGGGTCTTCATCTGAACTCATGTGGGACATTGCTGTGGGATTCAGACCCTTGGCTAAATATTTTATGTCTTTAGTGTTGTGGATAGATTTCCTGCATTTTCTTGTGTTAACTCTGAGTGACCAACATAAAACAATGTTATAAACTCCATGTTCTGATTCTAATTGTTCTCCGCACAACCCCTGACTACAACATAACCTAACAAGGACAAGAGGGCACCTACCTGGCTTCAGGGACAAAGCCAGTGTTGATAAAGCAGGTAAGCTCTTCTTTCAGTTCCTGCACCTCTTTTATATGAGTGACCATGGTAAAGGGAGAGTTTCTCAAATTGGGAAAGGACAATATGATAACAGCCCTTATGCAACTTTTATGACCATTGCCCTCTCTAGTGATTGGGACAAGGACGTTCCCTGACTCCTGGGAGTGGTAGATACCATGTGGCCAGCAAATTCTGTTAAGATTCTTCCATGGTTGTTGCTTTGTCTTCTTCAGGGTTATGGCTATAGGATTATGAGCCTCAGAAATATTATCAAAGGATGTCAAAGAACACAGCAAGAAGGAGCAAACCTGGAACAAGGGAGATGGAGATGTTCAGAGTTATTAAGTGTACACTGTGTTGCTATCTAGTCTGGGAACAGAGGGAATGTACAAACGCCCAAGAGCCTGTTTCCTTTTCAAATCCCCCAAAATGAGGGTTTTCTGGAGAACTTTGCCTTTGGAGGGAGGCTGTTTTTCATGGTTTTGCCAAACACTTTGTCAGGCAAGCGGAGTCGAAAGAGGCAGTGACTGTGCCCCAGGATTGGGGACAGGGACAGTGTCTCCCTGGGTGAAACAGCTGTCCGCACCGCTGTGGGCCAATTCCAGCTCAAACACCTTTCTGCTACTTCCACAGCTCGATCCTCAAGCCCCCAGGAGGATGTTTCACAGAATTATTCCCACCACTCTGCAGACAAAATTAGCCCCTTTAAACCAACGAGTGATCAGCCCTCAGCTAGGGTTTTATTATGCACAATTCAAAATCAACCCCCCATTGTTCACGATTCCCTCATCTCTGGGCTCTTGAAAGGAGAAATTGCATGTTTTCCTGGAGAAGGTGTGTAGGCCAAGGTTGTGACCTGCTGATGCATCTTACAGACTGCGTGGTGAAAATGTAGTTGCTTGCTGTGAGAGTCCAGGGCAGATGTGGAAAGGCAGAATCCTGGGGAAAACATTGTAAGCATGGAAAAATTTCTAAATGCTTCTTAGATGAGCCTGTGATCTGTGCAGTCCAGGTTCTGTTCCTGTTGTAAGAATCCGAGGGTAATGCCCATCCTTGGGCATCACTGGGGTCACTTTATAATTGATGGCTTGGGTTCATGGTCCAGCTCTAGCCCTCCACTTGTGTTTTTGTTGTTGTTACTGTTTGTTTGTTTGTTTGTTCAGTTACACCGAGTCTTGCTAGCCTTACACCAGGCTAGCCTTGAATTTGCAGCAATTCTTTTGCCTCAGCCTTCTGAGTGCTGGGATTACAGATTTGCCTCACTTAACTTCTCCAATTGTTTTTATACCATGTCATTAGAAGACGGCATTTTGTGTGTGGTCTAGGGTCTAGGGTTGTTTAATGCAAGTACATCAGAGTGGGTGAGTTTTTCACACAGGCCCAACAGGCTGCAGAGCAGAAAATATTTCCTACCTCCCCCTTTATAGGAAAAAACTTGCCTAATCTGGTCTTGTTATCAGATGAGGGATCTCAGGAGAGTTGTTTGCAGCATCTTGGTATCCTGAACCAAGAGCTGAGCAGGACAGTCAAAAGAAACAGCAATAGTAAGATTTATTAAAAGCCTAAGAAATGAAGATACATTCCCAGAGGTGGGCTCAACAGGGGCAGGTCTTGGGTCTCTTAAGGTCACTAGGTTCTAGAAGGTTCTATATCTGGGAGCTGACAGGAGTCATGGGCCGGGCAAGGAACTTGACCCATTGGGAGTGGGAGCTTTTGGCCTTAGGAGATTTTTAGGCAAAGTGTGATGATGTTCAAAATCTGCTGGGGAGAATCAAAACTACAATACAAGTGAAACTGGATACAGGACAGGGTCACATATGTGATACTGGTTTTGATAATGCCTGGAGGCCTTGGCAGGGGCAGAGTGACCACTTTTTTGGATTTCTGGTATTTTGACATAGTAGCCCTTGCTCTGTCTACTTGCCCAATTCTTTGCCTTTTAGCTTTCTGCTGCTTGCCTTCCCTTGCTCTACCTTCTACCTCAGTCTGAAAGGACATCTGGGAAACCATCTCATCTTACATTTTGGAACTCTCTCTCTCTCTCTCTCTCTCTCTCTCTCTCATTCTCTCACCTGCAAAGCAAGAAGTTGCCAAGCAACTCATTTCTACAGATGCATTGGAGACTTGGTGTCCACTGACTTCTGTCTGGATCTAGCAGGGCAGGTGCTAATGAAAGGCTGCAGAGGAAAAAGAAGGGACACACATTTACACACACACACACACACACAGGCACAAATACTTGTTGGCACCTCCAGTATCAGCTGTGTTCTCTGCATAGCCCCTTTCCCCGTGTGGCTGGCCCACTGTGATGCCAGCTACTGCTGGAGTCCCAAACCCAAGACTCTGGTAACATGGTCTCTCTTTCTTTGAAACCCCAGCCAAGGGTGGGGGCTTCCTGCTATGTTATTCTCTGTGATTTTTCACTGCCTCTGTTCAGGTGCTTCGCCCACCCACCGCCTGTACCAAATTCTCCACTCAAAATCCACAGAGTTGTTTCTAAATTCCTAGTTCGGTTCCAGTAAGTGCAGATTCTGCCCCTGAATCCCAACCAGATCCTGAAAGTCTTGTTTAAGCTGACTTTAGATTTTACACCTTGATGGGGCTCTTAGAGTTTGGCTTTGAACACTAAGTAGCACTGGAAAGAGATGGCCCCATTAGCTGAGAAGGCCTTTCTTGGACTATGCACTCTTGCTGTGGCTAAAATATGAAGTGTCCCTCAAAGACTCATGTAATGGGGACTTGGTCCTCAAAGCAGCAGGATTCACAGGTTGGGTCCAGAAAGGAAATTGTATTGTAAGGGCACTGATATTGTTCATGGATTACCTCACTGATGACTTTATAGCTGAATGGCTGTTAGGAATCCTGTTGGAGAAGGAAGGCCCTGAGGAATGAGTTGAAGAGCATAACCTCTATCTTGGAGCCTTCTGTCTGCTTCCTGTTCACCCTGAAGTAAGAAGCTTTCCTCTGCCATGTTTTTCTACCTTGCTGTAGGTTTAAAGCAATAAAGACAGTTGACCATAGACTGAAACCTCTGAAACCATGAGTCAAATAAACCTTTCCACCTCTAAATTGATCTCCTCGCGTATTTTGTCACACAGCTTCTCTACCTCACCAGAGAATATCCATCCCCACTTTTCAGTGCGGCTCCACTGCCCATATGAGTCAGTCTTTTGAGTAGGAGGCACAATTACAATCCTCAGTTCCTATTTTATTGGCCACTCTGTCATATCTGAGCACTGTGCCCCTGTCAGTCAAGAAAGGTCATCCTTCTAATGCTCTTTACTTGTTCCTAACCTGCTCACTCCTGATGCACCTCTGTCCAACTCCACCCTTTAACACACCCCAGCTTCACTCCCACCTCAGATTGTTTGGCTTTGGTGTTCTTGGCATTTTAATTCTTCTCCAATGTTCTGAGATTTTAAAGTTGATTCTGAAAAACAAAAAGATTAGATGATCAAATGTTTTCAGAAATACTGGGCAAACATTTAAAGATGGTTCTTCACCATCTCTGAATCTTTAAAGTACAAGGCTCTTGAGGTTGCAGTGTTTGCAAAGCTAATTCAAGCATGAAGCTTTTGTTCCCCATCTGGATGCATGATTTTATGGGACTTCAAATCTATGAAGCATGATTTGATGTCATGAATGTGTGTTGTTACTTTCTATCCAGGTTCTGCCTTCCTTCAACACCATCCCCTCTTCTGGTGACAGGATATGTATCTCATGTCAGAGACTTTTCCCATCCAAGGTGGGAGGGATGACCTTTGGGATCATCTGCAGCAATGAGATCAGGCATGGGATGCAGTCCTGTTCGTGGTGATTGACTGGGAATAGGAATACGTTTAAATTGGATTAATTAGGGTGTTTGCTTGAATTTTTCTAGCAAGAGTTTCAGGGATATTTGATCTTTCTCCCACTGGGGATGCTGAGTTTTCAGGATTTATGTGGGTTAGAGGGTCAGTGGCTATAGGTACTGAGAACACACTGGAGGAGAAACTCCAAGACAAAAGAGACAGCAGAATTGCAAAATGGATCCAGCAGAATCCTGACAATATGTCTAGAGCTCTTAAGTCCAGTCAAGTCTGAACAAGTGAGTCCTATTCCTTTGACTTATGAGGTAATAAATCCCTCAGTCTTTAAAAAAATTTTTTTGGCTTAATCTGAGTTTCACATTTTATCTCTCCTAACTGCAGTATGATCAGTAGATGAAGACACAGGCTGCTTTGGCTCATGCCACGTGCCATGGCGTCTGGGATCAGGGTTCCTTTGTTGGCCCTGAAGCCCTGGGCTGCAATCCCAAAGGTCAAGACCGGAGGCTGGTGTTTCATCCATGCCAGGTCCCCTGCAGAGACAGGCTGCAAAGCAGTAGAGAGTGAACATGGAGCAGACAGGTGAAGCAAATCAAGGGCACAATGAGCCTCTACCTGTCACTTTTTCCAGAGTGAGGTCATGGTCCCAGCATCCCAGAGCTAGGTCTATACTGACTCTTTGGTAGGATCCTAAGGGCATGGTCACCAGGGTCTGTCCCCCACCCTGGATTGTTCCACAGTTCTGTTTACCTTAAATGTCATCTTCTCTGGTGTTACACTGTTCTAAAACTGAAGACCATCAATTCTAGCCCTGGAATGATTTATTCAGCACAACCAGAAAACAACATATGTTGACTCGAATGATATTCAGATTAATAAGCAAAAGACTTCAAGGCCTTCCAGCTGAGCGGCAGTTTTAATTTGGAAATTGCTTCTGTGGAATGGCAGAAGTGCTGAGAATACAGGTGTAAACAAGTGGCAGAAATGAGAAGCTCCCCACGCATGAAGAGAACAATGAATTACACCACCTTATGAGCTCAATGCTCCTCAGCAGGGTAGGAGTGTGGAGCATGGCAGAGGGAGCAGCTCCCCATGAATCGGTGCTCAGGTCACTCTCTTAGGTGAGCATGATTGGTTTCACTCTGAGGAAGAGATTATTGAGGTGGCCAAGAATATGAAGTAACCCATGGTGCCCAAGGTCTCATAGGCATAGGAGGACAGTCAGGAACTAAATGGGAGGTGCTTGGCTTAGCACCATTTCTCTCCATACTGTCATGTGGGGTAGTTTTTTTGGTTCCATCTCTGGTAGGCTATATTTCCCATTCTTCCAGCTATCCTAAAGTCTCAAATTTGTACCCCTCCCCTTTTTGCTAGAATCTCTATGGTATCCTTCTACTATTAGCCCATTTGTTTGCCATCTGTGCAAACTGTGACTGTAGCTTACAGCTCAAATTATAGTGTCCACAACACAGAATATTGTATTGCAATTTAGCTTCTTCTTTTTCCCCATTGTATGGTTCTTGCCTTGGTAATTGATGGATTGTAATGACATTTTTACTAATTAGAGTATTGGGGGCATGGTGTGGGGGAAGTATTCCAAAGACAAACCTTGAAATCTCAGTGGCATAAGTGAACTTTATTATGCTTAGAAAACCCAACCATTTTGGTGAAGATGCATTAACAGTCTCTAATAAAGACAGCACCTATTATGGTTTAGGTCTAAAATGTCCCCCAAAATTCTCATTTTCAGAGATGGAACTTTATCAGAAGAGGCAGGTCAGTGAGTTGTGACTTGGAAACATCCCTGGCTTTTTTTTCTCTCTTCTTGGTGGTCACCATGAGAAGAGCACCTTTCCTCTGACAGGCTCTTCCACCATGTCATTCTTGCCTTGGAGCTGGCCAACCACGGACTGAACCCACTGAAACTTGAGCCAAAGTAAGCCTCTCTTTTCCTTTATGTTGTGGATGTCAAGTATTTTGTCCCAGTATTTTGTTGCAGGACTTCTCTGAATCTTTAAAGTACAAGGCTCTTGAGGTTGCAGTGTTTGTAAAGCTAATTCAAGCATGAAACTTTTGTTCCCCATCTGGATGGATGATTTTGTGGGATTTCAAATCTATGAAGCGTGGTTTGATGTCATGAATGTGTGTTGTTGCTTTCTATCCAGGTTCTGCCTTCCTTCAACACCATCCCCTCTTCTGGTGACAGGATATGTATCTCATGTCAGAGACCTTTCCCATCCAAGGTGGGAGGGATGACCTTTGGGATCATCTACAGCAATGAGATCAGGCATGGGATGCAGTCCTGTTCGTGGTGATTGACTGGGAATAGGAATACGTTTAAATTGGATTAATTAGGGTGTTTGCTTGAATTTTTCTAGCAAGGGTTTCAGGGATATTTGCTCTTTCTCACACAGGGAATTCTGAGTTGCTAAGATACATGTGGGTCAGAGGGTCAGTGGCTAGAGGTACTGAAAACGTACTGGAAGAGAAACTGAGAAGTCCTGAGACAAAAGCTCACACGTACAGCAGCCATCTGTTAAATAATTGCTTTTTATTTCTTCAGCATCTTCCTCCCCAGTGTGAAGGCAAGTTCCAGGAAAAGTTGTTCTTGTTTTTTTCATCACTTTATATCCCCAGCAGTAGCAGAGTGCTGAGCATATAGTATGTACTTAACTGAGAAACTAATACAGCGATTAAATAAATGAACAAACCATAAAAATGACATGGTCAGATAAGCACAAGTAGACATTTTCACTTGCTAATGCTTACCTTCTTACATGTTGTCAAGAACTGAGCGTTCTGCTCACTCAATATACTTTACCACCAGTTATCAAAGTAGTTATTGACCCTTACCATGTGCCAGGGATAGCTTCGACTGAGAATCACTCTCTTCATATCCTTTTCGAAATGAATCAGGATATAAACACATCAACACTCAAAAATATAAACATATACACACAAACATGCATACACAAACAAATACTCATAGATAAACACACACACAAAGATCTTGTTTAAAGTCTTGGCTTGACAAATGTCTATGACGTATTGAGCTGGGCATGTGGCTCAGTGGTAAAAAGTGTGCTTAGTACTTGTATAGCCTCAGGTTCCATCCTGAGCACTAAAACAAAAAACCAAAAATAAGCCAAAAAAAAAAAACACCCAGCAAGTGTATTAAATCAATGCATTACACATTTGATTATACATACTTTTTATGTCTCCAGTAAATATTCTGAAATAAAATACATTTTTGTAAAGCTATGGCTTTACTCTCTACTAATCAAGATGCCTTCACATGTTTCGTCCCTCCTGCACTTCTGACAAGATGTTCACTACCCACATCTCACCCTTGCCTCAGCTTGAGGGACCAGTACTGCATTTGGTGAGCCGCATTAAACCTCTGCGAAGCTCGGCCTTAGGGCTAACTTTGGCTCCTAATCTGATCTTCCCTTTGGGCCTCTGCTTTACCATGTGCCTAGTTCTCACACTGTAGCCCAGGTTTTGTTAACAATGCTGGCCTGGGTCCCAGGCTCTGACATAAAGCCCAGGAGTCCAGCCCTGCCTAGTCTTGACCATTCTCTTTGGGCCCTACAGCCCCACCCTTGGTCCTGCAGCCCCACCCTTGGTCTCTGATACCCACTTTTGGGGAACCTTCAGTACCTTGCCTGTGGGTACCTTTGGACCCCACATATCATGCTTGCCAGAACTTGAGCTGACCTCATAAATGGAGAACTTCATCCTTCCAATTTGTGCTCTTTTTGGGCATCAGCACACAGGCCATTCCCTCCAGGAGGTAGAATTGCTCTGTCAGTTCTGTCTGCACCTCCCTATTGTAAGTACAAGGTCAGAGTCCTGGGGGAGGCATGGCTGCTGTACATCTATTTGCTCTGAGTACACCTGCATGAGGGTTCCTTAACTATAAACTCTGAGAACAGTTTCTTAACCACAGCATTGTTGACATTTTGGACGGGATCATCCTTTGTGGTGGGGGACTTTCCTGTGCTTTGTATGATATTTAGCAACATCCCTGGCCTGTCCCCATTAGATGTTAATAGCATCCCCATGTTGAGACAGCCAAAAGTGTCTCCAGACATTAGTAAGTGTCCCTTGGGAGAAAACAGAGTCTTAATTGAAAACACTGCCTGAGACTATCCACTTGGTTTCCTCCAGGTAGAGAGGATGCTATGTTGTTATTCTTGTATCTTGTTCCATGGCAAAAAAGAGGCTGTGAGGCCCACAGTCCAGGGGTAATGACTATCTTCCAAGACAGTGGTCAGTTACCCCTGCTAGAGAGGGTACCATGGCTTCAATATGCACAGTGTTCAATCCCACATGGAGCCCCGTTTTTCCTTGGATGAAACTCTGCCTCCACATCTCAGGCGGGCAGCCCATCTTCCTGGCCACATGATTGGTTTAGGTCTTAACACTGACTTATGTTTGCCCTAAGAGTCAACTTTGAGATTTAAGCTGAAGTTTTTAGAACAAGTAAGCTCTTTGGCCCACTTTGGTTTTCAGCAGGAAAGGAGCGATCCTGGAGCAGTTTATGGCCAATATTACCATTTTATGCTGCTCTAGGAATTGAGTCACCAGACTGACTTCAGCAAAATAGAAGAGAGTATAACAGGAAGTGGAATACCAAAACAAACTGTTGGTATGGACACCTACACGCAAGCATGCCTATAGTTCACGTACTTTTGCATATGGTAGCCAACATATCCTTTGTTTATTTAAACTGTTTTGAGCTGGATTTTTATCATTTGGCAACCAAAAGAGTCCTCATGAGTATATCTAAAACGTTTAACATCTAGCATAACACACACAAAATTGGTGACCAGTAGAAATACTGTTACTAATTGTTTAGTAGACAACTGTTTGACTGTATGCTATATGTCTAGCACAATGTAGATGGGTAAGTACTGAGACTGGCCCTGGCACAGTTTAAAGCTCGGATCCCAATCCTGGCTACACCCTTTACATGTGATCTTGACTAATTAACTACTCCTGGATGAGCCTCAGTTTCCCTGTAAGATGATGGGATTGGAACAGATCCAACATTGCAAATTGGTAGTTATAGCCTAAATCCATCCCTTCCTTTTTTGGCATTTCCTGTAGCCTGCCAGCATGTTACAATTTAGAAAATGTCATCTATGAAAATTCGTACCTCTGAATTTTTTAGAAAAAGCAGGGAATTGGCCACATCAGGCCCTCATTGCAGGTTTGAGGAGGGGTACTTGTCTCCAAGTCACCCTAGACTCTCATGTCAGCTCCAACCTGCAACCACTAATGCACTTGCTATGTTCTCCAGAACCTTTTCTGTCAGTGCTAACATTTTCTGAGATGACAGAACACACCCTTAACTAGCAAGAGACCAAAAGGCAAAAGGATCCACTGCAGGAGATTGACCCCAGAGGAAACCACCCCGCCCTGGGGAGCTCTGTGTTATTCTAACCATTCTAACTGCTCCAGGGCAAAGAAATGGCCAAGGTCAGGGGCAGAGACAAACAAGGAGAGATTGTCTTTCTCTGCATTTCTGCCAGACAAAGAAAATCCCTCTCTACTGAAAGCCTCCTGGGCAGGCTTTGATGTCCCTCTTCCAAGCAGCCCCACTTCACACAAGAGAGGCGGCAGGGCAGGGAGCCGAGAACAAAGCAGCATTTCTTGGGTTGCTAATTATTCTCCTTCTGTGTAAATAATTATCTGGAAGGGAAAAGAAAAAGCAATCTATGGCTAAAGAGCTGGAAAAGCAAAAGAAAGATGAAAGGAAGCTGGGGATGTGATGCATCCCTACTCCTGGGAGCAGTCCCAGAAGAGAAAGCAAGGCCTGGGGAAGCTTCCTGTCTGCGTGTTAAACATCCAGTCTATGGCTTTCAAAGCCTTGGGTATCTGCACTGTGATTAAATCCTGGTTCTGGAAGCTGGCATGGGGCCAATCCTTTGTTGGTCCCCGCTGGAGCTGGCACAGGAAGTCTCAGAAATGAAGGCTCTAGAGTCAACTGGGCCAAAGTGTGAGCCTGACTCCACTACTTATAAACAGGATTGGGGATGAGTTCTTATTATACATGGGATGGGGACAAGCTGTTTCTTTCCACTGAGGGCCTGTGCAGAAACCGTTCCTTCCACAGGTAGGAGACACTGCTAGTGCCTGCCACAGCCTTGTACTTTCACATCTGTGCACACACTCCCAGTGACCAGCTGCCATCACCCTATTCCTTGGCAACTGCTTCCCTGGACACTAGAGTCCTGGCTGCCCTTGGACACAGTACATCAGAAACTCTAGGGAACTGATGCCTTCCATGAGCATCCTTCTGCCAGCAACCTGTGAGAGTTGGGGTTAAATACTTGGCTTTCTCACCCCTTGGGCAGCAAAAGTCAGAGAAGCGTGCTCTGCACTATTTCCCAGTTCCAAGCAGGAGTAAGCTGAGTTCCTACTGTGGGTCCTGGCTTCATTGTGCACCTCTGTGGGTCTTTTTCTTTCCCTGTATCCCCTGCCAAAGCTTCCCTGTGTTGCCTCCTGACTCTGTTACTTTTACACAAACTCTTGTCTCAGGCTCCACTTCTGGGATGTATAACTAAGACGGCAGCCTTTGGCTCTCAGCACACGTATCCGTTCCTGTGGGAGCATGCTGACATCCAGACTTGAGTGGGTCTTGGAGTTACAGGCAGGCTTCCCTCTACAGTTTGCTCACAGCACTCATGTCTCTTGTGATTATATTTTCTGTGCACCTTGATTTTATCAATATCTGTCTCCTCCAGCTAAATATAAACCTTCAGGAGGGGAAAGACTGCAACAGTTTTACTCACTGCACTCTTGGTTTCTGGGATAGAATATAGAGCAGTGAAAGCAAACTGTTGAGAACTTTCAGTGATAGAAACAGCTCCCTACAGCACATGTGTCATAGCTTTGCCACCCTTGTTCTAGTGCACAGTAAGTACTTAATAAACACTGGGTGCCTCAAAGTTTCCACCTGCATAAAATGAGGGCCAATAACAAGGTGTACTGCATGGTAATCTATAAGGATGGAATAGCATAAGCTCTACCAAGAGATCAGCACCAGAGAACAGTCTAGCAGCGGATGTTCTCTGCAACCTCAGCTCTCTACACCTCTCATCCACCTCTGATCTCACATATAAGACGGAATTGATCTTAAATTTTTGTGGAGCTTGGGATAATTACCTCTGTCACAAATGAAGAAATTCAGCCTCAGAAACTTGAAGACTTGTCTAGGGCTGCACACAGCCTTCCGGAGGAATGGCCAAGATTCCAGGCTAGGCTACAAACAATCCTGGCTCCAATTTTTAGATTCCTCCAGGGGTGAGCCAGGATGGAAGCCAAAAAAGCTGGTGTTGGAGAGGTCTGTTATGAGCAATTGAAAGCATTTTCAGAAGAAACAAGAGTCCATAACAGATTCATGTGGTCAGAGAAATCAAATTGGCAGAAAACAGTCAAGCAGACACCCAGTGACAAAGCCTGCTAAGTCGTGATCACGTTATCTTGCAGCAAAGAGGCCTGTGAGTTTCTACTTCCAGGCAAGAAAAGTGTGGGTGGATGGGTGTCCTGGTCTTCGGTGACAGAGGAAGTGAATCAAGCCACAGGATTGCTTCTGCCTCCTGTCATCTCACCTGCACCTGACAGTGAGGCCATTCATTTGCGGGACATTCAGAGGCATCCATGGGAGACACTTAGAAGACAGAATGAGAAACAGAACACCCCAATCACCGAGCCATCCACAAAAGATCTTTGCCCTAAGTGGCATGTATATCTGGTGGATGGAGGAAGACAGCTTTGCATTTGGCTGTCCGGACACTCCCAGGGAACACATCCAGGTGAGTGACACATGATCCTCTTTCCAGCACACCGGGGAGCTGGATCCCACAGAACCTGTTTCGGAAACTCTTACCAGCCCCAGAGAAACAGAGCTACCAGCTTTGTGAGAGGCAGGGAGATTTCCTCTTCTCTCCCAAGATAAAAAGTGAGATGAACTCAACCACCGTCAGCCTAGTCTTGCCCTGCAACCAGTTGGAAGACATTGGCATTGTGCAGTGGAGGCAGGGAAGCCTGAATGCAGGTAGGGCTCTTCCGGCTTTCTGTGATGGGTGTCTGTGGTCACCATCCATCAGTGGCTGTCAGGGATGACAGATGGGACGCTAGGAGAATTCTGATCTGAGCAGCAGGGCTTATGCAGGAAGGTGCAGTATTATGGGGCCTCTCATGAGCCTAGAAGTGGAAATGGAATCTGTTCATTTCTTCTATATTGGATCAAATGAGTAGGTCTATAGGGGCGTTGCTAACCTTAACTCTAACTTCAATCCCTGCTAAATCTGAATTTCAGATTTAAACAATTAGCATAAGTAGTTACCATACTTTGGGGACATACACTAAATATGTCTTTTGCTATTGATCTAAAATTTACCTGGCATCTTCTATTTAACTTGCTAAATCTGACAACTTTAGCTAGGTAGAGGAGAGCCTTGATGACAATTTAACATATGAGATGAAGACTTCTAACCTGTAGGCCGAAATGTTTTCACGTGAACTGCACTAGTATTTCAAAGAAAATTTCATGTAAAATCTAGATTTCCACCTTGTCTTGAGATTGATCATGCCACCTATTTTGATCCCAGTTTACCACCATCCTTACCTCTACTCACTCATATGGACCTAAAATGCTCCTTTATTGCTATGTGCCAGGCTCCTGAATTGTCTGATTTGAGAACCATTGTCTGGCCTGTGTGTACACAGGTATTATGGATTAAAAACTGGCGGTCAACTTAACACCAGCTAAATTAAATCAGCATGGTACTGAATGTAGATGGACCACCTGAGGAAAGTTACCAGCATAAATGGAGATGTGGAGAAGAGCTGGGCATTTTGGGTTTCTCTAAATGTTGCTGTTTTGAGCCATTGGTTCTCCTGGAAGGGCTCGTCATGACTAGCTTCCCCAGTGTGAGTTTGACCACTGTGATCAGAGGAGCTCAGGACCTTGTTGCTGAGAGTGGCTAGGTTCACTTTGGGGGAGCTCTGGTCCTTACACCAACCATTGCTTCCTGGCTATGGTAGGGAGGATGTGTGCTGTGTAATCTCCAGGAAAAACTTGTCACACTGGCTTTCTGGCATGTACTCAATTGTTCTTATTGTCAGAGGAGCTCGGGACCTCTGTGTCACTGAGAATGGCTGCGGTACTTTTCAGGGCATCCCTGGTCCTTATCTTGAGTGTGACTTCTCAGCTCCAGTGTAGAACCCTCAACCTATCAGCACAGCTCCTTTACCCCACTGGCATAGATTTTTCTAGCTTCCACTGTTGACCTTTGGGCCTTTCCAGCACAGATGTGTAAAACAGACTGCTGTGAGTCCTTCTTGTGGGCTCTAGACCTCCAGATGGACTCATGGGGGGCATTGTCATGGGCTCTAGGTCTTCAGATGGACTCATGCAGATTGTTGCTGTGGGATCCAGGCCCTAGGCTGAATATTCTGGATCTTTAGTGTTGTGGACAGATTTCCTGCACTTTCTTGTGTTTAACTCTGGGTGACCATCATAAATAATAGTATAAATTCTGTGTCCTGGTTGCAATTGTTCTCACAATCCCTGACTACAACAACAGGGAAGCAGTGGTTACTGACTGCATGGGCAAACCCTTCAGGTCCAGGGCCTGGAATCTCTGTATGGAAATCCATTCTTGCCAAAGTGGAGCTGCATCCTCCTTTGTGCAAAATAAACCAAAGTCTTGCCCTATCTCACCCTGGAATGTGACAAAGACCACAATGAGTAAGCATCCTTTGAAAGGGGAAGTAACCTTGATCGTGGTCTTCACTAAATTCCACTCCTGAGCCCTGTGCCCTTCAGCCAGCATGCTCTGCTCAAAATATGTATCCTGCACACTTGTTTGCAACTGAAAGCCCAGCTCCTCCTGTGGCAGGCAAGGCTCCAGGGTCTGGCTCATCCCACCCCATCTCCATACTGCCTGGTATCGTCCTCTCAGGGCCCAGACGCTGAATTTCTCAGGTCCTCAAGCGCACTATGCCCTTCACTCCCCAGGTCCCTGAGCTTGATGCTCCCTGTGCTTGCAACATGTTCCTGCCCTGCTTGGAGGTCACGGCTTAAATGCACCCTCCCCTGACAGCTTCGTCAGGATATCGTTGTCCCATCTGTGTGTCCATGCCATACTTCTTTCCCCAGCAAAGACATTTCTCTTGCTTCACTCACTTGGGGTCTACGTGTCAGAAGCAATATCAGTTAAGAGCGCTCTAGAGGAACAGATTCCATATAAAATATATGCGTAACTATACAAGGGATTTATCAGGTAGGCTTATGGGATGAGAAGGGAAAGAGTTGCAAGGGCCTTCGGTGGGATCGGGGGTGGAAAAATCTAAAATGTCATTTGTGTCATAGAGAGCCAGAGGATTCAACAGCAGTCAAATGGAGGCCCAGAAGCTTTAGAGTCACCAGTGCCATTCTGTGTTGGAAGGCTGAAGAAACTGTGGAGGAATGTCCAAAGGCAATGGTGAAGATCAGAGTGCCTCTTCAAAAGGGAAACGCTTTCTTCTTTCTTCTGCCCAAGCTAACAGTCTGTTTTTTGGTGCCAGCCACATCCAGAGTGGGTCTTCCCTCTTCAGGTTGTTGATCTACATATCAATCATCTGCAGTCACAGCCAGAACTTACTCGTCTACATGGTTCTTACTCAAGTGGACATTCACAATTAGCAATCCCAGAAACTGACTTGTTCACTTAAACCAGAACAAGAATTATGGGGAGAAACCATCGGTCTTCTGAAAGGATTTATCCATGCAAGTTTCAGGGACAATCAAAGCAGCGTAGCAGGAAGGTCTATCTAAGACACAGTCAAGAGTGATACAGTCCCAACCATTTTCTCCCCCTGCATGTCTCCAGTTAATCTTCGGATTCTTGAGCAACAGAATGTCATTTCTAGGTGTGGCCTTTATGCAGGTGTCTACAGCAATCTGTGATGGAAGTAGGGCTGGGTGGGTACAGATCTCCCAAGAGAAGAAAAGGGCACTGTTGTCCCCCAAAACCAGGAGGGGCATGGCTAGATGAAGCCAACAGGTTTCATGGGTTCACATTGTCACTCTTTTATTTTCTTTACCTTTCTCTTGCTACCTAGATTGATAACTCCATGAGACTGGAACTTTCTGTTCTTAGGCAAATATATAGACTCATCAACCCAGAAACTTAATGAAAGTTTTGTAAAGATTCAGATGATTTGTATAAGTACTCCAAAATGGAGTCTTTGCAGAAAAGAATTAACCCAACAAGCCCCAGGACTGATCTTTAGAAAGGTCTGCTTGCAAAATTGGTCCTAGTTGGCATATGGAATCTGGCTTTCAAAATATCTCCTCTATTCCCAACTGATAAGGTTGATTCTCTAGACTGAAAATGCCTGGTTTATGAGGAACAGCTGCTTTCGACATGTCTAGAATTTGAGTAGTTGCTAGCCAGAGAAATCTATACCATCAGTGTTCCTCTAAAAACACCCTCAAATTCTGTCGGCAAGTGGGCTTCCCTGAGCATTACAATTACTACAAATATGAGTGATTTTGGAGAAAGAGTGTACCCGTGTGACACTCCCCATGGTGGGAGGGAGGAAGCCCCGGAAGCCTGCACAGGGGTGTTCCAGGCCCCTCCTGGGTCTTTTTCCCTGACTGAGTGAACTGTTCACTCTCACATTGTCACTTCTGCCTTGAGTGCAGCCACAGCTGAGTCTGTGTGTCCAGTGACTCCGTGGAATGGTGTATGATCTTAGGAGCTCCCCAGTAAGGCTCCCCAGCAGGGCCAGACCTTTAAGGAAGGGGCTGCCGCTTACAAGGTGCAGTGTTTCTGCACTGGTCTTCTTAACCACCCCAGGAAGGAGGTCACACTCTCATCTTAGACGCAAGGATGGTGAGGCTCAGACAGGAGGCATGGTGGAACTGAGGCCACAAAGCTAGTTGATAGAAGTGGGATGGGTTAGGCACCTGGGCATCTGGTTCCAAAGTCACACTCTAGCAGTGCAGCTACAGGGAGGAGAGACTGTGCCCACCTTGATCAATCTCTAGTGTCCAGAGCTGATGTAACTGTGAGCTGAGAAATCTAAGCTGTTCCTTTGGGATGAATCACAGGACCTTTCTTTCAGTGGCTTTTTGTTGTATCGGTAGAGGAGCTGATATTTGCACCCATGTCCATTTAACTTCAGCATTGATCTTTTGGCTGTGTAACCTCTGACACCCCACTCCTTGGCCCCAAGCATTACCCTTGGATTGGGGAAGGGAGTTAGCAGTCATTTACTGGGACATGCGCCCTCTGTGCAGCAGCCACCAGGTAGCCTGCCAGGGTTAATCCCCTCTGTCCTCTGTCCCCTTCATTCCTCACTATGCAAGCTGGTATGGCTCCTCCCATACTGTCCATTTCCCCAGCTGTAATACAAGGGGGCTGACTCTGATTCTCCCAGCATCCTCCTGGGCTGGCATTGTAGATCAAAGAACAAGCTTTTCTCCAAAAACAGTCCTTTAAAATGCCGCCAGCTCTGATCATAAGAGGCAGATCAAACCCACATTTTACCCACTTAACAATGAGGCAGTGCTGGGTGCACCAGAGCAGGGGGGTAGAAAATCAGGCTTCAGCCTCTCTGAGATACTGAGCAGAGAAAGGCAGGTCAAAATGTTTAAGTACAGTGTAGGCAGTGGAAAAGTGGCTAGTAAAGAATTTATAGATGAGGTCATACTTTCTCCAGGCAGGATCATCAATCTAAATTCTTATGGAGCCCAGTGAACCATTTGTGTAGAGGAAGAGAGTTAAAACATTGTTGAGAGAGTAAATAGGAGGCGGTGGGGAGTGTGGCAAATGAAATCCTCCATTCTAGCCTTGGTGGGGGAGTCTTCCAGCTCCAGCTGATTGCTGCCAAGTCCAGAGGGGACTGCTATGTCATCTCTCTTTTTTTCTTTTTATTTATTAAGGGGCAAGGGATTTAAAGTACCTCAGCTTTTAAGTGTTGACTTAAGTCTTCTTCTTAAAGGTCCTTCTGGGTCCGATAGAACTCTTTGGTTATGTGTTTGTCCATGCTTCCTGAGCAGCTGGCTCTCGTTTGCAGTATCTTTGTCACTGAATCCTGAAGAACTATGACCATGGTTGACCTCATGTCCTCCAAGGTGGTTGGTTTCAGAGATGAGGGGACTGATTTTAAAGAAGAGCTCACATCATTTAACTTTTATCTCTCCTCCCAAATACGGTACCTCCTCATACCTTCTACCTTGGGTTAGGTGTATCACTCTTCAGTACGTCATCTTCCTAGAAGAATTCCTATTCACCCCTCAAGACCAGCTCACATGTTAGCTCCTCTGTGAGCTGTTACCAACGCTTATGTTGCCCTTCCCCTTTTTCCTGCCCAGTGCTACATGCCCACCACTGTACTCTCCCTAACCAGCGTGCACTAGTCAGGGTCCCAGTTGAGAACCATGACACATTCAAACTGGACACTCTGTAGAGGCTTTAATTAAGAGCTGTCTACAGTGGAGTATATAATACAGTGGCCAGGGCTTAAGGAAACCAGAGGATGAGCACAGCACTGTGGCTGGCGGCACTAGAAAGTTGTTGCTTTCTAGCCCTGCAGCTGTACAGGGAGATATTGTTACAAAATTCCCAGAGAACAAAACCACAGAGATAATATCCTGGCAGGTGCCTTGCTAGATGGCTGTACCATCTCTCCTGGCTCTTGGCTGACCAGGAGGGAGCCACGAGAATAAGCCCTCAACCTTGCATCCCTCTGACTCTGCCAAGTCTTATTGGTGCATCTTATGGCAGAACCCAGATGGTGGCAAGAAGACAAAGGAATCTACTGAGGCTGGGTGGGAGGATCATGTTCTGGAGGCCAGAGGAAGGAGAAAACAAATAAGGGCCAAAGAAAGATGTCCAGCACCCACTGTTCTCTGTATGGACCCCTCTTATAACACTTGCTCCTTATGTCCAGCTCTCCCACACTGGAAACCACAGGGGACTAGATGACACATTCCTGTGTCTGCATCCTCCATGTGGGACCCATAGTGTATGGTAATGGTGATAAGAATTACCAAATGCATCATTTAGATCCTGCTAGCACAGAAATATTGGATGTTGTCTTCAGTTTATGTGTAGGTGTGGGGTAATTGTGAGCTTTTCTCACTTATCCAGTGGTTAATCAGTTGACATTTAGAAAGTCTTAAACTAGAGATGCAGAGAACAAAGCAGACCGTCCTAGATATCTGCTCCCAGTTCTCCCATGGGGACAATGCAGAACATGGGCTTAATGGGGGGGGGTGCTCAGAGATGTGTCTGTGGTGCATGGAAAGCCCATCGTCAAGTGTAGGTTTTGTGAATTAATCAGACACCTTCCTTCAGAACTTGTCAGAGCCTTACTTTGCCAAGATGTAATGTGAATCTCCTAAGGAGGCCACAGTGAGTAGCTTTGTCCGCAGCTATGCACCCATGGAACCCTCCCCCATGAAGCAGCTGGGTAAATCCAGTTTGTTGAGATTGACTTTGGAAGACATTGCAATTCTTCAGCCAGTTCAGAAATCTGAGGCTCCAAAATAACTCACCATTTCCCCAAGCAGGGACACAGTTGGCACCAGAAAATGAATGTACTTCATGCTTCCACTGAGCAGCCCTCAGCGCTCTGGCTCTTCCCCCAAGTGACCAGGTAAGTTGTCTTGCTGGGTGTTTTCCCTAAGTCCTGACTTGGGTGGACAGGGAGGAGCTTATGTCCTTCCAGCCTCTGGCTATGGCTGTCTGAAACATTGGCCTCCTAAGGGACAGGTCTGACCCTGTCTGAGATGTTGTCACAGTGATCAGATAGAAGTATAATGAGCTGGGTATGGAGAAAAGATGACAGTGAGTCAAAGGAAGGAGAAGACATCACTGCTCCCTGAAGTGACAGCTTTGCTTGTGGCCAAATCCCTTGGCCATCAGCTCCAGGCAGCAAACTCCATTCCCAGGTAAGCAGCTTTTTCCTTCAAGAAGCCTGGTGACAGCTTTATAGTCCTGGAACCTGTTTTGTCTCCTCCTTGCCAGGGAGCACAGTCTTAGAATATGAGCATGGATTCTGCCTTCCCTTTGGCCTAATCTGGTGCCTCGACTCCCTCCTCAATCCTCCTCCCACACACATTGAATTCCAGCACACCTGGCAGGAGCTCTCTCCTCCTGGAGTCCCTTAGCCTTGCAATTGGCTTAGCCACCTTTCATCATGGCAGGCAAGGAGTGGACTGATGAGTGGAGAGCTCTGTAACCTGAGGGGTGGGGATTAAACCTCAGTTCTGCCACCTCCTAGCTGTGCAGCCTTGGGAACATGACCTACAGTCTCTGAGCCTCAGTTTCTTCATCTCTAAAATGATGATGATACTACTGTCTCTAAAAATTTTAAGGATTAAATGCTGGCATTCTTCTAATAAGTGAGATAATTCCTATAATAAGTGCTCAAAAATGACACTTGTGATTCTTCTTTAAATTCTTGGAGTTCTTGGGAGTGAACCTAGGCCTTCACACTAAGCTGCAACCTCTTTTTATATTTTTAATTTTGGAAGAAGATATAAGTTGCCCAGGCTGGCTTTGAACTTACCTCCCCCTCTAGAATACTGGATTACAGACATCTGGCAATGAATCTTCTTCCTCATGTTTTAGGTGAGCTACCCAGGGCTGTGGCTTGGGTAAGTGTGCCCCAGATATATGCCCTTGAGGGAAACGTATGCCCCGGCTCCCTCCCCTCTCACTTTTGCTTCCAGCCACATGATGTGCTGTCTCTCCACAGCCCACAGCTACAGAACCAACTGATCATGGACAGAAACTTCCAGAATTGTGAGTCAAAAGAACCCATTTCTCTTTGTAAGTTAGTTATCTCAGATATTTCATTATAGTGGTGGAAAACGAACAGACCCATCTACCAGGAAAGGGTCTCTGATGGCTCCTAATGCACGCACACACACACACACACACACACACACATGCATATGAATTCACACACGTGTTCATGCACACACAGGCACAGTGCATGCATGTCTTCCCCCAAGGCAGTGTCACTTTCATAGCTCTGTCCCTGGCAACAGTCAGCTGGTGAAGCCACCATACCCTTGTTTGTCTCTGCTTCCATTTTGCTCTTTTATCAGCTCCAGAAAACTTGGGATCCTGTTGCCTCACCAGCACCCAGGGCAACACTGGGCTCAGAGAAGGTGCATCCAACCCATGCTGGACAATTTTTATTACTTGCTTTTGTGTTAGGGCTGAAAAGTCTTACACCTGAACAGATCTGAGTACTGACTCAGAGAGAGGTAAATATTTGCCCAAACTCACACAGCTCCTCCTGCTGAGGTCCCAGTGAGGTGAGTCTCACATTTCTGGGTTGCCCTACATTCCTGAGGCTGCACAAAGGAACCTCAGTTCTGGCTGCTGCCAAATCTGCAAGATTTTCATGCTGCCCCACAGTGCCTTTCTCTTTCTTCTATGTGGTTTTCCCTTATACGGTTTAAAACTAAATGTCAAATAATTTATTATTTAATAAAAATTACAAATTGGTTTTGTGAAATTTTGTTGTACATTTAAGGGGTAAAGAAAAACCGATCTATTTTTCTCAGCTCCCTAAGCAAGCATTTCTTGAAAGAAAAATGGATGTCAGGTCCTTTTCAATGTAGCAGCAATGGTCTCCTTATAGAATCACGGCCACCAAGGGCTTCTTTTAAAGAGAGCGTAATCAGCTCAGGAAATGTGTTATCCAGGTAAAACAGCCCCCTGGGAGGATGAGGGTGGGATCCGGGACAGCCTTGGGCTTAGATGTCCCCAAATGAAAAGTGGAACACTCATCTCTGCTTTCAGCTTTGAATTGTGTCTTTCAGGCACAGTGGCTTTGGGCGGGGTCACCCACTCTCATGCCCATGGGATCATCCTGGCTCCATTTAAAGCAAGCGTCCCTTGTTCTATTATGTTCCCTTCTCCCTGAGAACTAGCCACAAGGGTGTCTGAAAGGGTGACCTCCTTTCTGCACAGATTATTCATGGTGCTTAGCAGGGGTGGACTTCAGAGTCAATTCTGGCCTTCTCCTTATTAGCAGGAAGTTTAGGGTGGGAGTCAAAAATCAATTGGTACGGGATCACCCAGCATGTCAGCAGCAGCATCCACAGAGATCTGTCCACCTTTCTGCAGCACTCAGAAACTCTCGCTGGATATTTCTGGATGCCCCTGGGTGGACGAAATAGCCAGTTGCAATACATTTGGAATTGTTGCATGTAAAATGGCAGAGTGCCCACACAGCAATTGTACCTTCCTTGGCATGTGCTTTCAAATGTTAGAAGACAACAGATGAATATGTTAGGAAGGCTTTTCAGGGCACTGAATAGGTACTAGGACCTCCCCCCTTAAATGATTTTTATTCATGATTTCATTTACTGAACCCAATGATCCCATGAGTTGTCATCATCCTTCTACAAATGGGGGCACTGAGGGTGGCAGAGGTTAAAAGACTCACCCAAAGTCACACTTTGTGACAAAGCTGAGACCTACCTCTGTTTTTCTGAGAGAAAATCCAGTGCTCCTAACTATTCAGCTACCTTGCCATTTGTGCAAACATTTGGTGTGGTCTACTCTGTTGGTTTCAGTGCTAAAAATGTAAAACTTAGTACACACCCTGAATTCAAGAAGCCCATATTCATTTTGGGGAAAAAAGCACGTAAATAGTTTATTATCAAACTTCTTGTGATCAGAACTACACACGTGTCTGCACTCCCTGAGTGGGCACTTTTTTCAAAAATGCTCATGTTACTCCACATCAGTTGCATTTGAACACAGGCAGTCAAGGTCAGGGTTATCTACCCTAAACAGACAGAAGCAGGTGATGCCAGAGAGGAGGAAGGATGGACTCAGGCAACAGACCAGGCTGGCCTCCAATTTCCAACTGTGCTTCTTTCTCCACGAGACCTCTGGGACCATTCCAATAGTCTCCAGTAGTCAAAATTGACCCAAAATGCTAAAGATTATAAAAGCTGCTGCAGAGAGAAACTGCACCCTCTGTACTGTTCACTTGGGAATCCTTCTTCGCTTCTCTGAGAAGTACAGTTTAGAAGAAAACTGTGGATTCAGTGGAGGCACAATTAACTCACTAGCAGAGTTTATTGCAGTCCTCCAGCCTTGCTTTAAGGGATGTAGAGCAAGAGTTTATTTGGGCTTGTACTCAGAGATTCACTATTCTTGATTCTCATCTTTGGCCCAGAAATTGCCCCAAATAGAATTTTTGGAGTTATATTCTAATGGTTTGAACCCATGAATTTGGCAACATGTTCTGTAATTTTTACTCTCCCCCTTTAAACTTTTGCCAATCCCAACCCCCTCAAATACATACCCACTTTCTGAATAATGAAGGAAACATTACACTCTTCAGCCTCAATTTCACTGCTATTTCTTGTGGAAATGAGTTTTGACCTTAATTAACTGTTCAGAAACGGGGCACATGCATCCCCCTGTGATCAGAGCAAAGAACTAGCCCTGAAGATAAACAGAAGAATATCAGGTGATGTGATGTCATATGGAATTATAAATTATCCAGTGGGAAAGAAGGTGCTTGGACTCCCCCTGGAGATGCTATTTAGTTTGTTGTCACAAAGCTGGTGGTATTCATGCTAGAATGGACATTGGGTAGTGTTACTCCGTGAAGTGCTTAATTCAAGAATGCTTGCTCCTGTCCGTGATGCTGATTGAGTTAACGGCAGAGTGCCAAGGACTTCCATGCTCTGTGCAGGACCTAGGGCCATGTCCTGGCTTAGGAGTCAGCATCAGGGTTCATGAATGAAAATCCTTGGGGAGATATGGATCAATATTGTGAGTCTATGATTGTCTCTGGTAGATGAGGCATCTTCCTCTACCTCCTAGATCTCTGACCTTTCAGTAGAAGAAAATACTTGTACTATCTACTCTGTGGAGATAGTCAAAAGATGTGATATCACTAAGTGTATTTAAAAGTACAATTTTGCCCCCTGGTAATGTGATGATGATGAGTGAATTCAACTTTCAATAATATTGCAGGTCGTTTGCCTGAAAAAGTTCCAATCACTTAACATGTGTGAATTCATTTAATTGTCACAATAAAAGACATTGTGATACCCATTTTATAGTTAAGAAACTCACAATGGAGAGATTATTTTCCCCAGCATAGTGGTTGAGTGCCAAACACATAGTGGATAGCTAATACTGTGAAAGAAAAAATAGTTTATGAACACAGATTTCGAGATTCCTTTTGAATCCTCAGCATTGCCCAGAATGGGATCTCAGGCTTCAACTTTCTTTCTTTCTTTCTTTCTTTCTTTTTTTTGTACTGGAGATTGAACTATGACCTTGCACTTGCCAGGCAGGTGCTTGTACCACTGAGCTAAACCCCTCACTCCATTCTTTAGAGAAAGAGCCAGTCACTATTCTCCAATGCCAACCTCCACGTTGGGCACAAAGAACTTGTTCTGAAGCTGCTGTCTTATCATGTCACCTTCATGCCTACCAACTCTTAATGACAACCACTCCCATAGGGCATGGAATGTTATGATTTAGATCTAAAATGCCCTCCCCAAATCTATTGTGTTTGTAAGGTTATGGATCATGGGGACACTACTTTCATGAGTAGATTAACCCACTGATGATTTCATGTGTCACTAGAAGGTAGGAGGTTAGAGGAGGTGGGTCACCTGAGGTGTGACCAAGAGTGTATTTTTGTGCTCTGCTCCTCTTTTCTCTTTGCAACCACAGGTTGCTGCTTCTGCATTGAAGTCAACCAACCCTGGACTGGACCAAATAAACCTTTCCTTCTTCAAGTTTTGTGTGTCAGGTATTTTTTTCCATGTTGGCAAAATTGACTAATGCAGTGTTCAATCACTTTCACCTAGCATCCAGGACTACTTGTCTTCAGTCTTTCCTTCTCAGGGCTTTTGTCGGTCTCTGCATTGACAGTGAAGCTATCCAAGTCTTCTCCCTGCTCTCTGAGCATTCAGGGGCCTTCCTGCTTCAATGTTTGGGCCTGAGGTGGGTTATCCGTCCACCAGAAAGACCCTCCATGGTCTAATTGGGCAACTTCTCCCCAGCCTTCATGGCCCACTTGGCTTTTTCCCTTGGAGAAGGATTTCCTGGTTCTCCTTTCTCCTCTGTGCACCTAGATTCCTTGTGGTTATCTTTCCTATAAGATTTAGGCATTATTTAACTCTCCTCTTGTACACTGAGCAAATCCATAACCAGATGTCTTATTCATTTCACTATTCATAAAACAATTCAAAAAGTTTAAGGGGCTTGCTACTTAGACTATGTGTATGAAGTATGAATGTGGGTTTTCCCAGAAGGAAGAGAAAGGACTTTCAGATCTATTCCTCATAAAAAAGACTAAAAATAACACCACAGATTCACATTTGAAAGGGTGTACTTAATAGCTAAGGTCACAGCATAGAGTGAGAGAAAGAGCTACAACTTGGCTGTCAAGTGACCTCATGCTTTTTCTGCATCTGCTGACCTAGGAAAGAGTCTCTCTCTCTCTCTCTCTCTCTCTTCTCTCCTCTCTCTCTTCTCTTTCTCTTTTCTCTCCTCTCTCTCTTCTCTTTCTCTTTTCTCTCCTCTCTCTCTCCTCTCAGTCTCTTCATCTATAAAACCAAGAAACATATATCTTACTCATTGAAATCACCTCAGAGATCAAGTGTGGATTCCATTCAGAGAAGAATGAAATACTACACAGCTGTAAGCAGTTAATCAACTACAGCCACACATGTAGATGTGGCTGGATCTCAGAAACTTAGAATTTAAAGAGATAAATACCTCATACAAAGTCATAGAGTACGAGCGCATGTATATAAACTTCAGGAATAAGCGAAACTAACTGATACATATTTAGAGTGAGGGTGGCTTAATCATCATGATTTTTGGAGCCAATGATGGGTTCATGGGTGGAGATCTCCTCCTTGCTGAGGATCTGAGTAAGTTGCCTTACCTCTCTGAGCATCAATTGGATCAGCAATCCTTCCCACTGCAGAGGGATATTGTAAGGAATAAAGAATTAATTCATTAAGTACTTAAAAGTCTCCCTGGTCCAGAGTAAGTTCTAGGTCAGTGCTAGTTCATATCATTACCTTTGTCTAGCTGTTATTAAATATGTCATTATTATCATTATTTAGGAACATGTGAATGATGGTAAACTTGTACAGAAAAGCAAGGAAATGATGAAATCAAGCTTCAGAGTAGTGGTTTCTCATAAGAATATCTAAATGATTAATAGTGTGCTGTCTCATAAGCTGGGCGGTGAATACACAGATGCTCATTCTTCTATTAGTCTTTTATTTTATGGGGATTTTTATTATTTTATATGCATGGAATATTTTCAATAAAAATTTAAAGATTTAGGTGGGACTAATTGTTGAAATGGACCAACAAGATAGGGAAATCAAGATGGCCGATCAGGAGCAACAAAATAAAAACCTCCTGGGAGAAACAACTCATTTGCCAGAATAAAACACCCTGGAAAGACCCAGACAGAGGCATGTGGATCCTCTTGACACAAGAAAAAACTAAAATGTAAAAAAGCTCGTCAAATATGTTGGGACTACAACTGAAACAGTTAAAAATTAAGGGACACAGCATTTTCATTCGCGGAGACCCGCCAAGTTTGCAATAGCCTGAATCCGCACCTGCCGGCAGAGCAGCTTAAACTCATTCCTGCCACCACTCACAGGAACCACAGCAGCGCTGAAGTCAGGTGAGCCTAATGGAGAGTGGAGCCGGCAAAGGGACCTTCATTAATCCACGGTCAGTGCTTGGAATGAGACCCTCCCACGGGAAGGGCACAACTAAATGGGCAACATGTTGGAATTGGGCAAGAGGAGCCTGAACTGGGAGTGACAGTGACTTCAGTTGGTTCCTCCCTCCCAAAAGCAGAATAGTGGGATTTGCTTGGACTGGGCTACGCCCCTGGCCGGGACCCAATGAGCCGTCCCAAATGAATTCCCTGTGCCTAGCAGGCACTAACCAGGTGAAGGACCCTGAAGTTTGGTTGGCCCAGTGGGGAGGGGCAGGCATATGCAGCTGCTGCTTACACCTCAGTGACAAGAGCAGGCAGGAGAGGGCAGAGGTCCCTCACCAGCATGCTTCGGAGGAAACGTTGCCAACAGGGAAGGGGGCTGGGACCTGCAACTATAAACTGTGTAGAGGAAGCCAGGACCATAATAGGACAGAGAGGCAGGAGGAGGACCCCAGCCCAGAAGCCTGAGAGCCCTGATCCAGGAGAGGGAAAAACAAGGGAGACAGAGGGCAGCAAACATGCAACATCAGACATGGCTTCAGTGGACATTAAGAGATATCTCTGGAACCTTGTAGACAAATTCAAAACTGAAATATTAAATCAGGTAAAGCAGGATATGAGTAGGATAATAAAAGAAATGCTCTCAGGAAGCATCTCTCAGGATGATACAGACGAAAGAAGGGAGGAACACAAAAAAAGGAGAGAAATATTCAATAAAGAATATAAAGAAAATAGAGAATACATGAAGCAGATTAAAAGAGACTACCAGGAAATTAAAAACTCCATTGAAAGCTGGCAAAACTCCTTAAAAGAAACTAAGGATAGACTATCAAAACTTGAAGACAAGTTTGCAATGTGTGATCATGAAAGGAAAGATCTCTTAAAAACAACAAGGAAACAGGCAGTAACAACACAAAGGCTAGAAGATGACAAGAGAATCTACAATTTAAGAATAAGAAACATGAACGAAGAAGCAGGAATGCATACAGGCGAATTACAAAAGCTATTCACAGAAATAATTAAGGAAAACTTGCCAAGCATTCGACTGTGTGAGGCATACAGAAAGAACTCCAGCCACCTAAAACCAAAACAGAGCTACACCCAGACATATAATAATCAAGATACCAGAAATTCATTATAAAAACAGAATATTAAAAGCCATCAGAGAAAAGAAACAGCTTACCTATAAAGGTAAGCCCATCAGAATCACGGCTGACTTCTCGACACAGACCATCAGATCAAGAAGAGCTTGAAGCGAAGTATTCCAAGGCCTGAAAGAAAATAACCTCCAGCCCAGATTGATGTATCCTGCAAAACTGTCACTAGAAATTAATGGGGAAACAAGATGCTTCCATGACAAAGAGGAACTGGGGGAGTTTGTGACCACCAGTCCAACCCTACAGAGAATACTGAAGGACATTCTAGAGAGAGAAAAAAAAATACTGGGATTTTTAGGAACAGTGGCAGAAAGGCCTCAATGAGTGGGGCAGGCAGTAGAATGAAGGACAAAACTAGACAAACAAAGGCAGAAAAATAGCATAGCAAAAATGAAGCAAAGAAGGCTGGCTAGAATCTTTAACATAGATGACCTTGATACACTATATTGTTAATAGTGCACCAGGATTTAAAACACACATTACTCACACTACTCTGCTTAGATGTATTATATTCTGTTCCAGTCATTCTACCTGTACGAGATTTGAGGGCACAGACACTAATCCCAGGATATAGTACAGTAATCATCCTTAATTTCCTATTGTTTATCTAAAGCTCTGTAAAACCTACACTGTTTTACCATGACTGATCGTAATCAAATCTGGTTTGTTAGATCGCTGTTTTGTATTGATAGATTTTATTCAAAGCTGTTATGATTGATAGTATCAAGTCTGAGAATATAGGAAACTGCACTTAAGATGACAAGATTCACTAGAATATCCACTCTGGTTTGATTATTACCTGCCTTTGAAGTTTTATACTGTCTACAATGTTTTATTTTTTACTAATATTGTTATGTACTGCTACATTCAATTATACTGCTATATTCATTTATGCCTGATGATATAGACAATTCTATTGAAGATGATAAGAAACAACACAGCAATCATTGTAGATCACCTTATACTGTGGTTTTATACGACTTTTTGGTTTCATGTTTTTATAGGAATTTGTTTTGTTTTGTCTTGCTGAGTTTTGTTTTTCCCTCTAATACAGAAAGGATAGAAATACATGTAGAGATTCATGCATGCGTAGCTGTTTATACTCTCACTGTTCGACTATCTACTTTGTATGCTTTAATTTTGTAACTTGAACAGCTATTTCTAAGAGCACAATATGTAATTTATCAACTAATGATTTCTTATTGTTTATCTTTTTTTCTGAAATTCTGTATTATCTCTACCCTTTACATGCTTTTGTTTCTCTTTAAATAAAAGAACATTTAAAAAAAGTAAAAGGAGGAACAGAAAGTGCTCTAAAGGATATAACTGCATTTATGTGTAAGTATGTAGGATTGATAAGCATGTTGCTAAGTTGTTATTGGATCATTGAATTTCTTTGCAGCCTCACTGTTTGAATATCCACTCTATATGCTTTAACTTTGTAACTTGAACAACTATGTCTGAGAAGACAATATGTAATTTATTAACTAGTAATTTCTTTTTATTTTTTTCTGAAATTCTGTATTGTTTCTACCTCTTTTTCTGTTTTGCTTTTTTCCTCTTTAAATAAAATTAAAAAAAAAAAAAGAAAAGAAAAGGACCAACAGCCTGTCCCCCTGATCCTAACTGAAATCTAGCTTGGCTGTGGAATTCTGGATGATGTATTTGTCTTCACAAAGGGATCTTCAACCTTTTGGAGAAGACTGATCTGCTCAGCAGCCACCCCCATCCATCATCCCTCAAGCAGTGTGTTTCACATTCATCTGCAGATGAAGATAAAAGAGCGCTGAACTGCCCTCTTTAAGACTGCCAGCAGGATGAGTGTGAGGAGGAAGGCCTTCATATTTTACCCCAGGCTCTTCAGCAGCTGCTGCCTTCATTGAAAAACCTTGGCTTGCTTCTCAAGTGCCAGTTGAGAAACAAAGCATGCAGAACAGAACAGGAGATTCTGAGCTCCAGAAATGCAACATCTCCAGGTAGGATTGTGACAGCAAGGACATTACATTTCACTGGAGTGGCCTGATGTTCCACAGATTTTCCCAGAATGCTTGGTGGCTGTTATTGCACTGTGACCTTTGAGCTCCAAAGCTTTATAAAAATAATGATGATGGAAATTTATTAAGCACCTGCTGTTCACCAGATTCTGGGCCAACTATTTTATTTACATGGTTTCTTGTAATCCCCTAACAACCTTATAAAATACTCACTCTTATCCCATTTTTATAGTTATACAAATAGGGGGTCATGAATGTGCAGGCAAATTTTATTTTAGGGTATTTCTGGACCAAAGCATAAAAGCTAAGGATAGAGAATTATTTGGAAAAAAACTCAAATAAGCCTTTGTTCTAACTTACTTAAAATAAAAATGGAGGACCATAATGTTGCACAGTAAAAGAGAGATAGAACCAGAATTTAAATAAAAATCCAGGTATTTTATACTCACAATTTCATTTGATTTATAATTCTGGGATACAGGGACTATTCCTATTCCTATTTGACAGAGGAGTAAACTGAGTCCCCCAGAGATCAAGTCACTGGCCAAGGTGACACAGATAGGAAGTGTCAGGACCCAACCTGAGCCTCATCTGAGAGGTATAAGTACTCCCTACTCTGCCTCGTTCTCTTCTGTCAGCAAGAACGTTGAATTTCCCACTCAAGTGAGCAGTTGAGGACAAAACCCTACCACGCATGCACCGTGTGGGTGAACTGCTTTCCTTAAAGCTCTATACCTGAAGAAAGGTGACATCATAATGGAGTGGGCAGGGACGTCTTTAGAAAATGTGAAGTTGAGTCTGAAGGGGCAGGAAGCAGGTGGACTCGGCAGGCTCAGAGGTGAAAAACAAGGCAGACATTTCTGTGAATGACTAATTTGATATGGTCAAATTGGATATGGTTAAGAGGTAATGGGGCAGAAAAAGCATGCATAGGTCATGAAGGTCTGTTTATAAGAAATTCTGTAACAGATATGACTACTCCAACCGCAGGATGAAGCATCCAAATACTGGGTATTCTAAGGTTCTAGTGAGTTCTGTTTGTCCCTCTTTCCCATTCACCTCTCATCCACCTATTCTTTCATATGTTCATTCATCCACCCAGCTATCCATCATCCATCCATCCATCCATCCATATACTCATCTGTCCATCCTTATGTCCATCCATCCACTCCTCCATCTGTCCATCCATCTACTGACTCATAATGTGAGCTCCTCATGAAGAGGGATGTGGCCCACGTTGATCACTACTATATTCCCAGCAACTAAGAGAATTCCCTATAATAAGATAATCATCCAGTAACTATTTGTTAGATTAGTGAATAAACAACACCCCTCCACCAAGCAAACATTTTCTGCACGCCTATTGGCCATTCTCAGAGGAGTTTGGTCCATTCCTGCCTAGAGTTTACATTGTAGTAGAAAGAAAAAAATGATAAAGAAAACAAATTGATAAGTGTGCATAATGTTGCATATGTGCAGTTAGTAAAACTATATGACCGGCATAGTTTCCCATAAAAGATGACCTCCAGTGAAAAGTTCAATTGGAGATCTTTCATTTAGGAGGCCATCCCACCCCTGGGAGTAGGCAAGTGAGACAAGGAAGGGAATAAAGCCCATAAAGGTCATGATACTGAGGGGCTTTGCCCAGGCACCTGCCACTGGGGTTCAATCCTGCTTGAAGACCACACTCCAGCTGTGCCTGCCATGGGTGAGGGAGTGGGATATTCCCCACCAGCTCTTGCCTCTTGTGTCTCTTGTGAGGTGAAATTTGAGAAGAGAGCAGCAGAAAGGAGAAAGAAGAGTACAAATGTCCAGGGAAAGAATATTCCAGGAAAGGGAAAGTGCTGGCTCAATGGCCCTGCAGCATAGCCAGAGCTGGTAAGGCCAGGGATTCACGCGGAGGCCCTGTGCTGGGGCAGGGTGAGCAGGAAGGAGACAGGCAGCAGGGGCCCAGCACATGAGCTCTTTGTGTCATGGTAAGAGTATGACTTGGACTTTGGGAGAGATGGGAAAGCACTGGAGGGTCTTGACTGGAGACGGAACATGGCAGGATTTCATTTCCTTCCATCTGCTACGTAAAGAGTGACAGTGGGGGTAGGGATGGGGACAGGAGGGACCATGCAGAAGATACTACATTTGTCCACGAGGGATGCAGCAGCAGCCTGGACCAGCATATTAGCAAAGGACGTGTTAAGAAGCCATTAAGTTCTGGGTTATTCAGAAGTGTCTTCCTGGCAGATTATATGAAAGTGAGAAAAGAGAAGAAAGAACAGGGATTTCAAGCAGCCTCAGGGATGGAGCTGCCATATGAAACATGAGAGGTGCAGATGAGGGTGCCTCAGGCAGGATGCACTGTGACATCCAGGTAGAAGACGCTGAGCAGGACCTGGCTTGGGAGTGTGGGGGAAGTGAGGTAGGAGGTGTGTATTTGCAAGGGAGCTGTTGGAGTTGAGCTTGTGGTTCCTGCTGGGAGACTGAGTGAGACCTTGGAGTAAGTGGAGTTGGAGAGAGGGAGGAGCCCTGGACCCTGGGTGTGGCAGGTAGTGAGGGGAGCCAAGGAAGGAGACACAGAGGTGTCACCAGGGAGGGAGGAGACTGCCAGCATGCTTGTCTCAGACTTCAGGTGGAGAGAGCACTTCTGGGGAAAGAGAGCTATCAACAGGAACAAAACCTGCTGCCAGTCTCGGTGACATGAGCCCGAGGGACAGTCCACATGACATGGCACCAGGGATACCACCGCTGATCTGGCAGTGGTCTCAGGGCAGCTTAGTGCAGAGGGCTCGATGGAGAGAGGGAGAGGAATGATTCGAGAAAGCTGGACAACTCTTTCCAATGGCTCTTTTCTTTTTCTAGAAGGAACAGATGATGGCGAGAGTTGGGCATGGGTCAAGGGAAGTTTTTATATTTCTTTGTTTTGTTCTAAGAAGGAAGCTGTGGCAACAAGGATCCTGCTGGTGGATGATCCAAGAGAGAGAGAAAAAGCTGCTGATGGGGGAGAGGGATGCGTGCTCAAGCCGTGTGCTTGGTCTGGCCCAGTGGAGGCACCAATAAAGGGGTTGCAGTGTGGGTGGGGCATAGAGGACCAGGGAGGGGCAGGTGCTCTGGCATCCAGGGGAAGCTCAGCAGAGCTGCAGGTGGCAGAAAGTGACACAGCATGGGGCAACCTTCTCTATCTGCTCAGGGAGGAGGGAGTGAGTGATTCAGCAAAATTTAGGAGGAAGAGTAGGAGGAGGAAAGTTGTCTGACTGCTGGGAAGCTGGATGTATAGTAGAGTCATCAGAGGGGTGAATGTCATATGGATGTAAAGTAGCACTAGGTGGCTTCACTGGTTGTTTGTTTGTTTATTTGTTTGTTTTTCTGCTGTAGCCACAGGCATGAAGAAAACCAGCACTTACACTTAACCTGGGTTGAGATTTTGCAAAGGATTTAGAAGGAAGAGAATGTAAGGGTAGAATGCAAAGGAATAACGATGCCTTAGGACATTTACTTGCCTCTCCTTGTCTCTGTCTCTGTCTCTGTCACACTCTCTCTCTCTCTCTCTCTCACACACACACACACACACACACACACCCCTAAATGCTTTGAGGGGACACAGGGAGGTATGTCTGTGATGTGCTGAAATATTGCAGACCTTTCAGCCATGCAGCATTTCCATCACTGTGAAGTGAATTGTGTACATTTTGGTCCTGAGGTGACAGTAGCATTTGTTCTGTGTCATTGTACATACCCTTCTCATCAAACCAGAGAACAAAAATAAACAAAGGCTGTAATTGTCAGGGAAGGAGGAGGTGGTGGCTAAGATATTCCCTTGCTTCCCCCAACCCCAGGTGCCTGTAAACCAAGGGTCAGGTACTGGAGGGGACCTTAGAAATTCTGTTCTCATGCAGAATCCCTTGAGTTCCTCTCCTGACCTGGAAAGGTAAGATCTCCATGGGGACAAACACTTTCATCAGTAGCTAATTCAGGTGTCAGGAAGCTGCCAGACACAGGCAGAGTGCAGGGAGTTAAATGAAGTTGGGGATGGAGGTAGGGTGGAGAGGAATGGACAATAGCCACTAAAATAGGCAGGAGTGTTAAATCTCACTGGGAAGGACTCCTAATTATGTGATTCAGCTCTCAGATAAAGGATTATTTTAAAGCACAAATAGATTTTTCTGTAATAGCTGTTCCTTTTCTCTGGCAGAGAGCCGAAAGACAAGGGAAGATGTCTCAGTGACCCAAACCACTTGGAGTCCTGTATGCTCAACAAGAAATAAGGCTTTTAGTCCCTGAGTCCACAGGACAGAAATTTAGGGGTGAGGCAAAGTTGTTGCTCTTGAGCCCAACAGTCTGTTGTAAATGGTTTCCTAGAGCTTTTTTCAAGGAAAGTTCAATGGGAAGATCTGTAGGGATTGATTGGCAATGTCTGTATCAACATGCAAGTAGAGTGGTGGCACCTGTGTTGAGGATCAGCCATTTGTGATTTGTAAGGACCTGCTGAAGGGATTGATTAGTGAAGTCTGTTATATTCATGGAAGTGGAGAGTAGTGGTATGTATGCCATGTATCAGTGATTTTTGATCCAATCTTTTTGCAAAAAGGTTATCAATGCAAATAGATAGGAATGTGGCTTTAAAACAATAGGGTAAAGGGTCAAGTTGTAACCCCTGGCCAGAATATAAATTCAATTCTACCTCTACCTCTGTATTAGTTATATGAACTTGGGCAGAGGACTACATCTCCTCTTCCTTTTCCTTTTTCTCCTCTCCTCCTCCTTCCTTCTCTTCCCCCTCCTGCTCCTCCATCTTGGCTATATAATGGGAAGAATAAATGCTGACTAGTTGGTGGTTGTGAGACTAAAATGACTGTCAAATCTGTTGATACAATATGAATTTTACACAGGCTCAAGGCATTGCTATCACAATTGCAGTTATTTTTTATTATTAATGCTTGGTATGATGCCAGCTATGTGCCACGTATCCTGTTTGGTGCTTTCATGTATATTAACTTCAGCTCTGTAAGTTAGATATTAATCATAGTATCCATGTTACAGAGGGGTAAATAGGTTTGCAGAGGGTGGATGACTGACTCATTGATACATGGACCACAGGAATGGATCTAGTATAGAAACCAGGCCAGAGCAATCTCCAAGCCATTGCTTTAAACTTTACTTTGCTGCGTCTCTAGCCAAGGAGCCCAATGTCCTGGGTCCACATCCCAATTTTTTTCAGGACTCACTGTGTGTTCTGTGGCAAGTCTCATCCCAACAGGAGCTCAGTCTTCGCATCTTGCAAATTGACCCCTGGAACCTGGAATTGTCACCTCAACCTGGGCATCTCTCATTTGCTCTGTTTTCCATATCAGTACCAGGTGTGATTTAATTGGCAAAGGAATTTTATTGCTAAACAGAAATTTGGAAAGTGTCTCTTAGATGATGGTGGCTGCCATTTATTAAGATTTTACATACATTAAGCTGCCACACATGCTACTTCCAACCCTCAGTAACAAATGACAAGATAGAGATTTTATCTACATTTTACAGAAAAGAAAATCGAGATTTAGAAAGGTTCAATCCCTGGTTCAAAGTCACCTTGGTAATTATGCCAAAATGGGAGTTCCATTTCAGATCTGTCTAATTGTTCTTTCCTTTTCCTCTTTTATTTTTGAGACAAGGTCTTGTTATATAGTCCAGGCTGGGCTCAAACATGGAACCCTCCCGCCACAGCCTTCCACATGCTAGGATTACGGGCATGCACCACCATGATCGGCTTCAGATCCATCTGATTGTAAAACCTCTGGTTAAAACTTCAGCCGGCTATACCACATCTCTCTCAGAGGCCATGTGTACTTAGTGTAATTTCCTTGCTACTGGGGGGGGGGGGCTTTCCATGGAGAACCTGTCCAAAGATAGTGCTGGGTCAGACAACAAGAGTCTGGATGTCCCAGCAGCAGCTCACTGGAGCTGACAAGGGCAGCAACTATTCTAACAATCAACCTTCTGACTTCTGAGAACTACCCAGACATAGCCGGAGCCGGCAGAGATGAGAAAGATTTCGCCAGCTGAGACTGCATGCCCAGAAAAGTTTTTTTAGTCTTTCAGGAGCTTCCCTGGCAGGCATAATTTGAAAATCTTTCTCTTTAACACACAGCCTCCTGTCAAAGAATCGGATTCTCATGTATATTTCATCTTGTTTCTTTTTAATTAAAAACTATTATATATTTATTTTTTTCAGCTGCAAGGGTGTGTGTGGGAGAGAGAGAGAGAGAGAGAGAGAGAGAGAGACTGACTTCATCCAATAATTTATGTCCTTTGATGTCCCAGCCCTATAGAAGCATTGGGCCATGCTAAGATGAGCAGATCCCATCCCTGCCCTCCAGGAGGGCATGATCCAATTGTCAATAAGAAGCATAAACACACAAGCATAAGAAGATGTGCCCGTGCTGTGGCAGGGCAGTTTCACAGCGGGATGTCTAACCAGTGCCCTACGAGTCCAGCTTAGCCCCCAACACAGTTTGGGGATCCCGTGAAAACTGAACTGGTAACCAAGACTCCTGTGGAAGGGTGCATGAACATCTGTATTTGCAGCTCCTGGGAATGGTCAGAAGAGCTGGCAGTCCCAGGTCCAGATTCCCCAGACAGTCAGCAGCTGCAGTGAGCAGAGGTCACCACTTCGTGGACCAGCTCCAGTCTTCACTCTGCCCCAGTCCCTGCTACTTCAGGTTGGTCTGGATCTGGTGAGCAGGGCACGTCTTTGCTGCCTATCTGACCTGTGAAGGGTTTTAGTTTATGATCCTTGATAGGAATTTCAGATGAAAATGTAAATAAGCACAGCCATTAAAGAAAAGCATATGGAGGTTCCTCAAATGACTGTAAAACTGTAGTCCCACTACAGGAAATGAAGTCAGGTGATCAAAGAGACACTAGCACTCCCATGTTTATTGAAGCACTGTTCACAGAGCCAGGATATAGTATCAATAAAAACAGCCAGCAACATACAAGTGGGTAAAGAAAATGTGGTATGAACACAAAATGGAGTGCTATTCAGCCATAAAAAGATAAAATCTTTTATTTACAGTGATGTGGATGGACCAGGGTATATTGTGTTAAGCAAAATAACTCAGCACAAAAAGACAAACACCACATAGTTTCATACTATGTGAAATCTATAAAAGGCAAGAATGGAAGATTCCATGTGGGTGACTAGAGGCTGGGAACTGTAGAAAGGGTGGGGCAGAGGCCAGTCAATGAGAGCAATGTTATGGTCAGACAGAAGGAGTCAATTCTGATTTTCTATGGCAAGGTAGGGTACATGCAACTACCAGTAATGGTTTATGTATCTTAAAACAACTAGCAGGAAAGACTTTGAATGAACTCACCATAAAAAAATGATAAAAGTGTAAGGTGATGAGATGTCAATTGCCTTAGTTGTGACCTGGTGCGTATATGCATCAGAACATCACACTGTAGCTCATTAATATGTACAACTATTTGATGTCAACCCAGAAATAAAATACAACAGAACAGAGGACTCTGAGTTAACTATGAGGGAAAGGGTCAGAGTGAGCCCTCTGGAGGAGGTGACCCAGGATGATACCATGCTGGGAGCTCTGCGCCTTGGTCTGCTCTTCCTCAGTTGCTTCCCTGGGCTGCAGGCGCTGGACTCTAGCTTCAGCGCTCAGCACCCCGGGAGCTTCATCTCTCTCTAGACCTCAATTTCCTCAGACTTTATAATGCTGAATTCTGGCACAAGTTGATTTCCAAATATTGTTCAGGGAAGGAAAGGAAGGAAGGAAAGAAAGAAGACAGGAAGGAAGGAAAGAAGACAGGAAGGAAGGAAAGAAGGAAGGAAAGATACATATACACTTTATATATACACACTAGATTCTCCAGGTGGATGACAGGTAGACAGACTACAGAATCTAATACATACCAATATATATGTATATGTCTCTCTATGTGGTTGGTAGATAATTGATAAAAGATAAAATATATCTAATATATATTTATAAACATAAATGATAGAAATGAAGTCTAGCATATTATAGCTGGATCATAGATTGATTGCTTGATAATGACAGATCAATGACACAAACTAACCTAATATATCCTGATGGGTCATTAACTGAATTATATATGTTTAAAGACACACAGACACATAGCTTTCTAATATATGACCTATACACTTAGCCAGATTAGTATAGAAGAAACAGTAAAATAGGAGTCTGCCTCCTTCAGAGTGTTCCACGGAAAATGTGCAGATGTGGGACCTTTGGTGGGGTGCCCACACAGTTCAGGAGGTGAAGGGCCTTTGTCTTGCTTCTCTTCTGGGACAACTGTTACAGCTGGGGACCTGGATCCCAGCTGTGCTTTGTTCCCACAGAGCCATGGCACCCTGGCCAACAGGATGTGGTTTTCCTCCACTAAGCGTCTCCTCCCAGTTTGCCTTTGATGGGCCTCCCTAGCCAAGCAGCCTCCCAGCATCCATCAGAGCTGATTCTGGTTTCCCTTTGCGTTTGGGAGCCTGGGAGAGGAAGGCTTTTCTGGAGAAAAGCTGTGCATCTGCACCCACAGGCCCTGAATTCTTCCACAGCACAGGCTCCTGGCTCTACAGCTGGCTAGTGAGGGGCTGTGCAGAAGCCTAGGGCCCCACGCACGGAAGGGCTGCGCAGATATCTCCTCCTCATACTCTGGAGACTGGAGGCCAGGTGTGCAGGAGCCTCCTTGGTGTTCTGAGATTGCATTGCCCAGAGATAAGAGGGAACTTGTGTTTTTTTCAGCATCACTCTTAAGATGTTTTTGTGGGTGCTAGGTTTTATTTGGTCATTCTTTGTTTCTTTGTAGCCCCAATTTCCTCAACCCTGACTTGTGAGAATCTAATGCATGAAGTCTGATTATTGGAGTCTACTAATTTTCCAGATGTCACCTTAGACAAATTTTCCACCTCTCTGTTGATCACTTGCCTCATCCGTTAAATGGAGATAATTGCAGATTGTCGTGAGGATTAAATGGGCCAATTTGTATGATGGGCCTGGAACAATAAGCACCATTCTTATCCTCATCCTTGCTGCTTTTAGTCCTTACAAAAGCCACTGCTTTTCCAGATGCACCCTTTGGAGACTTAATTTGCCTGTTCAACATGTTTGCATGCAATGCTCCTTTGTGTTTTTGAAGTAGAGCTTATAAGTAGTCCTTCACCAGTGTTGCTGTTACACTCATCTGTCCAGCCCAACACACACCTGTAGACCTACTATGTGCAGGGACCCAGACAGAGAGTACTTCCCAGTGAGCAAGTGAGTCCAGCCCTGCTACCTCAGCTCTTAAAATTTGCTCTCATCTATGACTTCCTTGGGAAACCTCCTTCGTCCACGCCTTGAATGAGCCAGTAGCATCTGAATCACTGCTCTGATGTCACAAATGCCACCTCACCTGATCTTACAACAGCACCATCAATTCATCCTTCTTGGATAGAGGAGGGGTGAGGTCACACAGAGGACCCCGAAAGGACCTAGAACCCCAGCTGTTAGACAGCAAAGACACTGTGACTTTGGCCTAGTTTGTCCATTGCCAGTCCTTAGTGAGGTAGCTGGTGCTGCTGAGCTGGTCATGTGGTCACTGTTCTAGCCTGGGGTCCATGTGGTGAGCTGTGTACCTCTCGTATTCCATCTCCAGGGTGTAAGAAAACATGCTGGGGAAATGGCCACTGCTGCTACTCAGACAAGACTTGGTTAGAAGTGAAGTCATCAGGATCTAAAATCCTCCATGAGCTTCTGGGAAAACCCAGGGGCATTAAGAACACAGCAGGTGGCTCACCCCATGCATGAGACCAAGGCTTACTCAGGCACCTCCATGGACAGACCAGGACATAAGGTAGGAGGGAACAGTGCAAGGCTTCATCAGAGTCTGATGTAGGGTTTACACCTGAAATGGCTCCTGACTTTCTCTCCAGGCTCCTTCCACAGTGGAGAAGGTGCCTTAGGGTGGAAGGCAACGGAATTGTTCCAAATTCCATGAGTATGCGATTGCTTCCCCTAGCTTCTTCCTTTCTATGAAGGAATATCTCCCTGTGAGATTCCTCTAAGCATCACTTCTTCATTCACTCAGTCATGTATTCATTCAGCAAACACTGATAGAGCTCAGGGGAAGACAAATTATTACAACTCAAAGTAAGGAAAACAGCAGGGGGTCTACCAGTCCAGAGGAGGTACCCACACAACTTAGCTCAGAAGCTTCCCTGAAGTAGTGGTGCATAGAAAAGGCCTTGAAGGATGAATAGAAGTTGGTCAGGTGGAAACAAGGGGTATCCACCAGTCAAAGGCAGGGAGTGAGGGAGGACAGAGCACTTGAAGAAAGGCAACCACATGCCTGCAGCAGGGGGCTGGGCTGAGGCAGAATGAGGAAAGTTAAGCAGGACCCCAGGGGCTGAGCTGTGGTCACTGCTCTGCCACTGACTCCCCTGGGGTGAGTCCTTGTGCCCTTTAGGACCTCAGGCTCCGCACTGATCAGGGGTGCATTCCTCCTGTTTGTAATCTGCGAGCTCCCTTCCTGCTCCAATGTCCAGGAGTGAATTTCCTATCTGCCTTGGGGCCTGCAGCACCCTCCTCCTTCCCTGCATGTGGCCCTTGGTCCCAGCCTGTGGCCTCTGGAGTCAGGTATGCTCGGATTCTCAATCCAACTTCTCCACTGTGCAGTTGTGCTCCAGACCTGCGTTTCCTTGTCAGTGGCATAGGAGTGACAAGGTTCCTGCTGTGCAGAGTGACAGAAGTCACTGTACTCTGGCAGGTCAAAGGCTGGGCCCCAGCTTGGCAAATATCAGCCTTCTATGGCCATCTAGGCCATTGCTCTTGGTTCACCCTGCTGCAGAGCCTGAGAGAGACAAGACCATGGAGGTCCTTTGTGCAGAGCCTTCCAGAAGACTGTGGTGCTGGAGAGAAGGGGACTCACTTGCAAGCCCCTGTGTGTGCTCTGGTCCTCACAGCAGCCCTATAAGAAGGTTCGATAATTAGCTATGTAGAGTGGCTTGTGCCTTTAATCTCAGTACCCTGGGAAGCTGAGGTAGAAAGATTGCAAGTTCAAGCCCACTCTGAGCAACCTAATGACTTGGTGAGACTCTGTCTCAAACTAAAAACATTTTATAAAAAAGGGGGTGGGATACTGGTGATGTAGCATAGGGTAAAAACCCTGAGTTCAATCCCTAGAACCCTCCCCCATCAGTTATTATCCCCATTTTAGAGATGAGAGAATTGAGGCTCAGGGAAACAAAGCCAGGACATGAGCCAGCTCTGTCTGATTCCACTGAGACACTAAACTGCAGCCAGATAGCACACGATTTTGGCTTTGCAAGCACTCAGCTCCAAGTCTGCAGCACAAAAGTAGCCAATGAAGATGCTTAAGTGAATGAACACACATGTGTTCCACACCATGTGGGATCCTCAGGGCATGCTTTGTCCCTGGAGCTGCATGCTGCTCCCCTGGAATCTGAGTCATGAAGACGTCTCTCATTACAGAGCACATACTATGAGCTGCATTTTCCAGCTTACTCTTATATCAGTTCTTATGTCATTGTGACATCACTATCCCCTCCCCCATTCAAGTGGGAAAACAGAGTCCCCAAATCTGTGCATTGCACAAGCCAAAGCTTGTGGCCAATGCTTTGGAGTCTGTCTGCAAACGATGGGCCTTGTGACATGAACATCACCCAGCCAGAGCCAAAAGAAACTTATAGGTCTCACATTTTCTTCTCCCATCACGTGTGCCTTCGCATTTTCCTCCACAATGAACAAAATAAGAAGCAGACGTATGTTCACAAAGGTTGAGGAATTCAAATCAAGTACGCGATGCCTTCTCCCTTGTGCACAAAGCGGAAGAAAACAGAGCAGGATGACACTGATTGTGTACCCATTTCCAGGTTGGTTGCTGTGCTGGGAAAAAGTCTGAGAATTAAGGAGGGGAGAGTGGCTGTTGGCAGTGAAAGGTGCCCACAGCTGGAAACAAACAGAAAATGCTGGGTAAAGCTATGGACATGGTCCTTTCTCCTTGGGGAATAAATTATGCAAGTGACACAGACCTACATGCATGACAAGTGACCACTGTACCATCAAATGTCTTCCAACACACTGTCATAGTACACAGACTTCTGCCATGATGTTTAACTTTCTAAAGGTAACATTAAGAGCTGACTAATCATTCACACAGTAAGATAAATTAGACCTCAGAAAGAAAAAGCATTGAGCTGGTAGTGCAGTATTAGGTCTTTTAAGCCACAATGGCTTTGGCTACATCAGTACCATGTCCATGGGTAAATGTTCTTGTGCACTCTGTAGAAGTTGAGCTAAATCAAATGTTGCAAGTAGTCTGAACTGATTTGTCTTGGCAAATGTTTTTAAAAATGTATTTGATTGGGATAATTTTGGAATGGATTTTTCTCCATGTGACTTTTAGTATAGATGTATCAACTTACCTCATTGGGTTAAAAAAAGCATCTATCAGATCAGTAGAGCACACTCCTGGGCATGTCTGGGTGAGTCAGGGAGGCCTGGCCTTGGGTACTACATGCAGTACCTCACCCCTTCCTCTCTGGTGCTGTTCCCCTGCCCTGCTTCCTGGCCACCATGAACTAAGCAGCTTTCCTATGCCACACCCTTCCACCATGATGCTTCCACCTTAGAACCATGGACTGAAGCTCCTGAAACTGTGAGCTGAATTAGGCCTCTCCTCCTTTAAATTGTGAGAGTCAGGTACTGTGTCCTAGGAAACTAAGGCACCCAGACTCCAGTGCTCCTTAATGTCTCATATCCAGCTGCTTATCACAATCCTCACAACTTCCTGGCCTGGTAGTGATTTGACTTTGATGCCAGATTGTCAAGGTCACCTCTGGTTTCTGAGACAAGAAGAAAAAAGACTAAGAGAGGGGTCTGAAATGATGGGGCTCTGGTTAAGTCTGTTTGGATGAAGGCAAAGAAAAACATCTGTTGTCACATGGAGAGGGCTTTCTGGGTAAGAAACTGCATGGCACCATGGGATAGTCAGAGCACCACCTCTCCTATGATATTTTAGCATCCTTGCTCTGAGATCAAGAAGTGAAAAGACCTGGAATCTAGTTTAAACCCAACCCCAACACATAAAGAATGTTTCACTGGGCAAATGATCAGAGCCTCAGAGACTCTCAGTCATTGAGCCAATGGGTCATGCCTCCTGCACACACTTATTTTTTATCAGGTTCCATGCAGATGCAAAAGGATGGCAAAGCTGAGCATGGTGGCACATGCCTGTAATCCCAGCACTCTGGAAGGCTGAGGCAGGAGGACTGCAAGTTCAAACCCATCCTCCTCAATTTAGTGACTTAGCAAGCAAAATAAACAATAACAAAAAGGGTGGGGATGTAGCTCAGTGCAAAGACCCTGAGTTCCATTCCCAGTACCATAAAAAAGGAGTTGGGGCCCCAAAGCAAGGCCCTGTGCTTGGCTTGCGCTTCCCTGCTGGGTTGTCTGGGCCTTGGCTATTTGTGACTCAGCCATTCCTTCAGGATGATTCTTACTCTTGAAGTAATTCCATTTCTGTGTCTGGCACATTCCAGGCTGTGTGGAAGCAGATGCCCAGAGGAGCCCACCCGCTGCCAACTCTTTGACTTAGGAAACAATCACCCAGCTGCAGCCCTGGGCTGAGAAGGAGTGTGCTGGGCTCTTGCCTCGGGTCACTTCTGGTGGTGAGTTTCCTGCAGTTGGCAACTTCTCTGGGCTGGTTTCTGAAAAACTTGGGGCAGGGCGCTCCCTATAAAGACCAAGGAACCCTGGATAAGCCCGGTCCATCATGGCTGGGAGTGTAGTACAATGCTCAGCACTGGCCCAGCATGAGAAGGCCCCAAGCTCCATCCGCAGCATGCCAAACCAGAATCCAAAGCAGGATCCTGGGAAGACAGAGGCCTCTACGGAAGAAGGAGCAGGACAGGGCAGTTGATCCAAATGGCTTTGTTTTTCCTCTTCTATTATCATCATCACTATTGTATCTTCATTACCATTTTTCTCCCCATGGAGTTTCATGGCCCATTGGCAGGCCTCTTTCTCTGCAGTGGAGTAACACTTCAATTCTCGGAATATTTTCCTCTGAGAACACAGTGATCTTTTATCTAGGACAGACTCACTCCCCAGGGGTAAAAGGAGAGGCAGAGTCAGTCGGGTTATCAAGAAGGGGGCCCCTGACACCCACAAATGGGAGATTCTTTCTTTCGAGTACATTAGTTGTTGCATATTCTTTCTTTTAACTTTTTGAAGGCTGCTCAGATTTTAGTCTCATTTAGGTCTCACAAAAGCCCTGGAAGGCAGGAAGGGCAAGAATTTTGCAGGTGAGAAAACAGATTCAGAGTGGTTGGACATCTGTCCAAAAGCCACACCACAAGTCCCATGAGAGCAGGTGTGGACTCAGGCCTCTGGACTCTTCTTCTGGTCTGTCCACCATGTCCCTTCCACAGGGGGCAGATGGGAATCTGCTCGTGTCTCAGTCCAGAGCCCAGCCCATAACCAGATGGGATGCCCAGGAAGGCGGAGCCAGTCAGGAAATGTCACAGACTCCACCTGGATGGTGGTGACCTGAGGTGCTGTTTCTTCTGGAGGATTGTGGTGGGTGGCAAGTGGGGGGCTTGGGACAGATGGGGTCTCAAAGACCACTTACCCCTCCATTGCGCCTGGATCCAGGGGATCAGAGAGTTGGTCTGCACCTCCCAGGTCTCTGCTCCATGCCTCTGTGTCTCTCCCTCTCTGTCTCTGTCACTCTCCCTCTCTCTCCCTCTCCCCATCAGATAACATTTCCCTGTTGCACCAGGTGATATCCAGGAGATGAGGCAGCTCTTTCTCTCCTGGTGGGTAGCAGTCCTTGGTGGGGAAGGTGTTAGATTTCTCTACTCTCGCTCATTTTCCAGGTAAGTTTTGAGTCCCTTTGTTCCCTCCATTTGATACTGTAATTGGGCCATTTCCCTGATTCCTTAATTCAGCAGCTTGATTTTGGAAATGTTCATTCCATTGTCCCTCCCAGAACTCATTTCCCAGGCTCCCTCCCCTCCCTGCTCAGTCCGCACCTGGTTCTCATAGTATTACCCTTCATTCAGTGCAAAGCAAAATAGGATTTTTTTCTCCCCAAATCCTAGTCCTTACAATTGCTATCTTTCATAGAAAAAAATAATGATTTGAAAGACCCTCAGATCATTTTACTGCTGCTTGCTGCTGCTCTAGTGGGAAAATCTGTCCACCAGTCCCCTCCCCCATTCCAGGGATAGCAAAATAAGGTGAGATGAGGAGACACAATGATTACCCCAATTCTGTGTCTCTTATGTCTTTGTTCTTCTGGTTCCCTATCAAATAAATAGTGGCCATTTTGCCTCAATGTGAAAAGCAAAAGAGAGAGAGAGAGAGAGAGATCTCAGAGGAAACAGGAAGAATGGCCAAGCAGTTCGTTCTCAGCTACTGGAATCAGAGCTTTCCACTGCAGTGACAGCCACCCATGGGACTGCACAGGGCTGAGTGACCTTGGATACTAAATTCACATCTCTGAGCCTTAAATTCTCTGTACTCTTTGGGGTGATGGGAAGATTTATTTAAATAGCAGTGACAGTCGCTTCTCTGGGATGGTATCAGGCATTGAATAGCAATTCTGACTCTGACCCAGGCACTTGCTGAGCACCCTGGAGCCAGGTTTCCCCTTCTGTTCTCATCACAGTCCTCCAAGAGTCAGTGCGAGAATTATACCCATTGCACAGGTGTAGACACTGAGAGGCTGGGAGAGCTGCAAAGGTTATGGAGTGAGTGTGCAGAGCACGTAGGGACTATGCTGAAGCCTGTGTTGTTACTCACACAGGAAGACATCTGCACAAAACGTGCTGCCCCTACTTACACACTTTGAATGTTTTTCTTCCTGTTCCACAAAAGGACACCGTTAGGATGAGGGTCAGCTCCAGTCTGCTGCATAGTAACTGTGTGTGCCCTCTCTGCAGAGCACTTTGGGATAAAGGCTGCCTTAATTAGCAGCATGATGCTCTTTGAGGCCAAAGTAAAGAGGCAATAAAGCAACTCCCAGAGCAGACAGGCGAGTGGCCCCAAGCCAAGCACTGGGTGCTGACATGGGGTAGATTAATGACCTAGAAAGTGGCACAGGGCTGGGAGTTTCAACCTGTGGCTTCTGGGATGGGGAGCGGCTGTATGGGTTTGGAGCTGCTGATGGAGGGGGTGTCAAGCTCCCTCCCGGTCCTTCAGGGCGTTGGTGGGGGTCACAGAGGCCCTGTGCAGACAGTGTCTAGAGACCCTGCCACAGAGCCAGGTGCAGGGACCCTAGGCAGCCTCAGCCTGGAACCAGCCCAAGTGTCCCCTGGCCTGTGCGCAACCTGTCCCCAAAGCCCCCAGCCTCTGACTCACCCTCCTGCTTGCTGGTCTCAGGGCCGTTTGCACTGGTAAAGGGTGGAAGACCCCGGAGAGCCTCTGTGATGTGGACTCTCTCAATAAAAGGTACCACATTAGAAATTAAAACAAGAAGAATGATTTTAAAATGTGTATTTTAATTTACAAATAACAATATAATAAAACCATTACAAATGAACCAAGTAACATATTGTGGGGAATAATCACTAGGTATTTGCAAAGCAAAAATATACCGAGAAGAAGGAATTGCTTTCCATTTTTGTAGCTCTCTTAGACCTAGAAAAGGCTTTGATTTTCCTGCCTCCTGCACTCAGTCTGTTGCAATGTTTTTGGGTAAGGTCTGTAAAGAAAATCTGACTTTACACAGGTACACAGTTAGAGAAGGAAGGACATCCAGAGCTTTCTGGAAGGTTCTTAGGAACTGTCAGGAGTCATTAGACCACATCTTTAGAACTACTAAATTAATTAATTAATTAATTCATTCATTCATTCATTCATTCATCTATTTATTCCTTTATGCAGAAGTGGTCATTTAGCACATATTTTGGGTGCTTCTGAAACTGGACTTGTAAGTGAACACAGTGTCTCACTCCCTGGCTGGGAATGCAGACACATAAACAGGCTTAGACCTTGGGCAAGTGGTGTCTCCTCTCTGAGCCGCAGTCTCCAATCTACAGTGGCTGAAAATGTGGCTCTGTCTCTAAATCATTCTTGTCTAGTGGGGGTCATGATTCTATAGTCCATGGGATTTAATGACAGTGATGATGATGGTGATGGTGATGGTGGTGATGGGGATGATGATGGTGGTGATGGTGATGGTGGTGATAATGATGGTGGTGATGGTGATGGTGGTGATGATGGTGGTGATGGTGATGGTGGTGATGATGGTGGTGA